>JAQIYE010000185.1:0-15722 GCA_034699765.1 Xenyllodes armatus
CCTTCACATCTTCATATTGACCAAATGTCATTTCCGGTGAGATGAGTGAGAGGATTTTTTACATGGTAGCTCAGAACGCTCCTCTAATTTTATAATAAGGCACGAACAATAAGGTAGTTTATTTTAACCACACCTGTTCATGTTCATAGCCTTCCTTCCTGCTCTTAGGTTGTAACAAGTTGTAAATTTAAAGTTTTTTTTTGAAAATTTATGTTTTTGTTTTTTCAGTTTTAGAATTTTTATATGGGGAATGCCGAATGCTGCCTAGATCATGATCTGATGTGCTGTGACGGTGGCCTATCGATGCCGATGTCGATCACACCTTGCCATTTTATGTTTACTGAACGGTCGGCTCCAGCTGCATTATTTTGCTCATTTTACACATAATATTGCACTGGTCCCGGCCTTTTAGTACTCATTTTATTCATCGATGTTCAGTTCGAGATGCTACAAACAAACTAAGGAAAGCGAAAGGAAGGAGCAAAGGACCAACAGGGACTCTACATGAGAGTGTGAATTATGAATCGAATGTAATTTGCAAAATTGGAGGTCCGGATCAGCTGCATTATTTTGCTAATTTTATACTTAATATTGCACTGGTCCCGGCCTGCATTATTTGTGAATCCTATCTACTACACAACTTAACGAAACAAAGAGCCCTTTCACTTTTGGAATCTGAGACAAAATGGTAGTGTTTGGAAATCAATAAACTGTTTCTTGGACTAAAAATTAATATAAATAAGCTATTCCAGTAAAACTAAATATTAATTGATCAAATTAAAATGATTAAATGCCCAATTTTAACAGGTTTACTTAATTGAATACCAGTGCTTGCTAAGACTAGGAGAAATTCTTTTTTTATCTCATGGAATTTCCACATTTTTATTATTTCTTTATATTATACATTATTTATCCATTTCATTAGAAACCTAAGTATATAGTATATTCAAAATTAAGGAAATGTTTCTTTGTTGTTTTCATCCATCGATATTAGTTGACTTAACTATTTTATATTTCTGTACTTGCATGGAATCCCAAATCCCTTGCAACTTTTTCCATGAAAATAAATGTTCTCACTTCAGTTGATGTCCTTACTCACCCTCACCTTCTTCACCTTCATCAGATTCTGAAATTGCATAAAAAGAAATAGCAATGCATCATGAGTGTGAATCTTTATCTTTGAACTCATTTTCGTGCAAGTTAAGCAAGATTCTTTAAAAACAGAAACTCACCCTCTTCGGCGCTGTTGAGCCAATCAATAAACTTTTTCATTTGCTCCAAGAAAACGCTTTGTCCTTTAGAAGAGTGACCACCATCCTTGTACCACTTCATAATAATTTCTTCAGACAAAACGTCGGCTGTACAATAATTCCAACATTGGGTTTCAATTAGTTTCAACTTCATTGAAAAACCAAGGAGAATTCATGTAGTTTGTTTGTAATGACTTACTTTTGTAAAGAAGGAGAATGATCCTCTGGAAAACTTTCATGAAGTTCATATTGTCGTAGCAAAAATCTTGGATGCGAAGCATCAAGGTCAATTCAGATTTTGGGGTGGTGCTGAAAGCTTCTAAAACTGGAGTGTAATTCTGTAATAGAGGTTTGGTAAGGTTTGTCGCTAGTTAAAATGTTTTACTCTTCAACCTTTTACTTTTCAAAACCAAATCGTTAAATTGAATTTCAGCTTACTTTAAGATGTTTCAAAGCTTGGTCAGCAACGAGCTCTTCCTTTTTATTCCATTCCACAGCAGCCATTATTGTAGTCCATACCTGCAAAACAAACCAGAAGTTCATCACTTCATTGCTTCCCGAGATATCCTACTAACTATTAAATTATACATAATTAAAATTTTTGCTCTTACAATGGTTACAACTTCAAACTCCACAAGATTGTATTTTTGAGAGTACTCTCTGATTTCCGCTATGATCTCCTTAGTAGATTTGTTTTCTTGTAGTGCCTCTGTGATGTAATTTTGCAAGTCTTTCTTCACGTCCTTGTTAGCCTAAGCCGAAAAATGTAAATTCAGATGAATATTAATATTGCATCCATATTATTCCAAACTTGGAACCCAAAAATGGCCAAGTAATTAATCAATTTCAATGTATAATAATATTGAACCTTACCTGTGCTTTCTGAAGCTTGACAATTTCTGCCAAGCCACGATCATCAAATGCTTGTTTAAATGCTTCAGGAGTGCGTTTGTTCATAGGGAAGAAGTCCATCATTCTAAATATTAAAGGAAAATTAAATGAATACTTAACATGAACATAAACCTAATGAAGCATATTCCCAAAAACTTACTTCCCCTCGAGTCCACTCTTTTTAAGAGCATTGATTACGTTTGATATTCCCTTCTCTTGTTTCCAAACGACAAGAACTTCCAAGAAAAACTCAAGAGCCAAACTATCCTTTATAAGATGTTCCTGTTTCATAAAGATAAAATCACAATCTTGAAAATTCCCATGTCCAAAACTGTCTTGATTTCATACTAATAAGTCTAAACTAAAGATAAGTAAATAAGTTAAAAGGACTTACCACAGCACAAACCGAAAGAACTCCTGGAGTTAGAGAGCCATTAGAAACCCAGAGTCCTGTCATTCGAGCCAATTTAATCCTTTCTTCTTCAGTAAAACGTTTCATGTAAGTGAAAACCTTTCGCATTTCCTCATCAAACATCTTCTCCAAGTATTTATACCTTCGCATCAACTTGAGAAACACCTATAAGAAAAGAAAGACAATATTAAGTAACTTTCAGTAAGTAAGGTTAGGTAAGTTTCAGTTTCATTTTTTAAAGTTTTCAAATCACTTTTCGTTTAGTTTAGTATTCAGTTTACCTGCTCGTAAGCCTTGAGAGCTTCCATGGTGTTCTCAGACGCGAAGACACAAGCCGGGGCCAACTTTCCTCCATCTCCAGGTGTGACGCCCGAAGGACCAAGGATCCCTCCGGCAATCAAAACGTCAAATAATGTTTCTCCGTATCTTCGATAATCAAGTTTTGATCCACCAGCCCCGTCAAGATACTTGCTCAATCCTTCCAAGTCAGGGCCAACTTCGATTAATCCAGCAAGCAAAAGATCACGAAACCCAGTTATATCAAATTTCTCTTTTTCATCTACAAGAACAAAGAAAGGACATGGATAAATGAAAAAATATTACAAATTACATTACAAATCAACATTATGACTACAAGTACTATGACATGCAAGGTCTCACTAAATAACTGTCTTCTTGAGATCAACCTCAAGAAAACCAGTAAGAAGAGAAGGTTTTCCTTTTCTCTGTTATTTATCAAAGTTACCCGGTATTAACTTAATGAGTTTTTACTAAGATCATCTAGGTCATGAGTGAAACAAGTACGTGTCTTGTCAGTTTGCCATGTAATTGTACGACTTTCTTGAATTTAAAGTAACCTTGAACCTTTGCTTCCGTGGGCAATATCTTTTCATGAGATGAGGAATATCTTTAGATCTCACCGGTTTAATTATTCAGTATCATTTGTCCTAAACTGAAATACATTTTAAAAATTGCATGGACACACTCCCAGAGGCGGTCTGTCTGTCTTCTCTACAAATTTATATTTTATCTGAAACTCTAAACAAAGATTAACTGGATCAACTTTTAAAATTACCGAGAGTCTGTTCCAGATAAAAGATGATAATACCTCGGCTCGGCCTCACTCATAAACATCACTAACTACATGTTATCCCATCCAACCCATTAAAATAAATTAAGAAGGTAAGGTCGCCGATTGCTCCTAATATGAATTGCTAAAGAAGCTTGCTATAACACACAACATATAATAAGTTACTTGGTTTTATATTGTTTTTAACATTTTAACTGCAACTGTATCGGTATCCCATCACGGAAAAAAACTTGGTATCTGACGTATATAAAAAGCAAAGAAAGACCATCATTTCGTCACCTCAATCAATTCAAATGCTATCATATTTCGAGACCAAGGATTTCTGTCAAAGTTCAGTTCATGTGAACCCATCCGCTAATACTCGTTCGAATTAAAATGACCTTATTAAATTAACCCTGACCAATATAGCATAATTAAAAACAATAAAATGCGAACTTAACTGTCATTTAATTAAGGATGTTAGGGAAAGGGAAATATTGTACGCATATTGCATCGAAATATCTAGGTTAAGTACTATTAAAAACGAAAGTGACAATGACAATTAAGCGACACTACTAAAAAATTACTATCCTTTGTCCTTTCACTTTTCATCATCATCATCGCCTAACTTTAGCTTATGAAAATGCAACCCGGAACTAGGAAACTATTAATGGATCTACTAACTTTCCATTCAAGCATTTAAAAAATACAATAATTGTATTGTTAATTACTAACAATAGCCTGAACAGCTAAAGTTTGTTTATATTACATATAATTATTCGCCATTTCTTACACGCACGCATAAATAAAGGAGCGAGAGCGAGCAAATGAAGTATGAAGTGAGCTCATTTCATTTGTGTAACCTTAATTATGTAGCCAGTTGCACTTCTTTCTACAGACACAAGGAGGAATATTTTAAATTATTTAATTACTTCATAATTATTTAGAGGAAAGTTCCAATACTTTCAAATGCAAAATAACTTAATTGTTTTAATGCTTTCCTTCATGAATGAATCATAATCACACATGTCAATCCATCAATAACTAACAAAAACTAAACTCGACTACTGGCGACTGGATTCTTGCATGACATGGATGAAAGAATGTATAGCATCAGAAATTAATGATTTTTGAACTGAACTAAATTATCTGGTGTGTATGTGTATGGCATTACATGGATGGCGGGTCAAGGTCTGCATAACGCCTATAGACAGACTTGAGACTTGGCTTGATCCACCAACTAGAACTAAAACTAATATTTGACCTTTTCACTCTGTCCTTGTGATGGCAAATGGAATGATGTATGATGATGATTCATAATAATTCATCAGAAAATATGAAAAATCCCCCAAAATGACACAATTACCATAAAACTGACCATCATGATGATTCATTAAAGTTTAATCCAATACAAAATATTTGATGTTGTTAACACTTACCCCTTTTGCGAGTTTTAATTCGCTGGCCAGACAAGACGGGTTTTTCGATTTTTTGATTCATACAACGGGCTGGAATTGTAAACTGAGGAACTAGGTGGTCTATCTATAATTAAAAAAAAAACACATTTAAAAGATTCACAATTAATTACAAATTAAACCATATAATAATAGAAACATGGAATACCAATCAATGTGACAAAATGACAATTTGTATTGCGCATTCAATTGCCCTTTATAACATGTCATTGTTAATCAAATCGCAGCATCAACAAGGGTCAAGGCACAAGGTCAAATCAGAGGTCAAGAAGTCAAAACACAAAAAAGATAATAATACGAATTAATGATCACCTCTTACCTTACTCAAAAGAAACGAGGGGAAACGATCGTCCTTCCTTTCGTCTTAAATCAACCTTTGGAGGTTTTAGTAGTTGTAATCAGTTGTTTTTATTTTCAAAACTAAACTCTTCACTGATTAATTTTTTTGTACAACTTTTGAGCACTGTGCACTGCACTGAGGAATTTCTTTAAGAGGAGAGGTGGTGGTGGTGGTGGTGATGAGTTGGGAAAGAAACCAAAAAGAATTAGAATTGAAATGAGTGAGTGTGTGTAAAATCTCAAAAAAAGTTGGCTGCACAAGAAATAGAATGAGAATTTGGATTCACATGTATTTCACATTATAGAGGAATATAAAAAAAAACACTTGAGGGAGAGCGAGAGAGCACACTTTTTTTGTGCGTGTCACGGAAAATAACATTGAGAAGATCCGGAGGAGCTCTTAAATGTTCCCATACATAGGTACCTATGATTGGGTTCATGCACGGAAGGTGTGTGTGTGTGGAGAGACTTGAGGAGGGGTTTATTTGGATAGAGAGGAGAGGATTGGAATGCAATGCTTCTGAATTTTCGCTCTCGAGCGAAAAGTTTTTAAAAATAGCTCCCGTCCCGAGCGATTTCGCTCCCGCGGTCATATTCATATTAAATGTATGATTATGAATGTACTTTGGAAATGACATGAAGTAAAGTTAGTCATTTTTCATTTAGCTCGGTAGGATGAGGCGTGCGCTTTTTTGAAGCAGTCGCAGTCGCAGCATGTTATGCCTTTTGAATGTGTTAGAAGAAGATGTTTTGAAAATTGGTAATTTATTTATAGTGGTTTTGAAATTTGGAAGTCATCTTCATTTTGCGAGCGCTCGGGCTCAGCATGTATTGTTTTTTGTGCTGCAGGTGGAGCGAATTCGGAGCGCTTTCAAGTTTTAGTATTTTAATGATGCTAATAAGATTTAATTTACAAAGATATTGATTGGGACTATATAATTGACGATTTTCAAGTCTACTCTGCGATCCAGTAAAAACTGATAAATGAATCTTAACATCGAGCTAAATTTAAGTAAATTCCTAATTGGCATTGACATTTACGACAGAGAAATTAAGTGCAAACACTTTGTTGCTTCTTGTTAGTTAAGGTCAGTATAAACATGAGTCTACTCAATTCAAGGGCTAACGATAAATTTTAAAAAAGTAAGGTCACCCGGCGGTATTGGCGCATATTTGCTCCGCAATTTTATCTAAAAAAAAAGTTTTCTTAGGTCATGTCATGAGGTTTAGATCACTTTTAAAACACAAAGTATAAGTATAGATACTATAGGCCCAAACAAAGCTTATCATTAGCATTTTAGCACATGACATCATATCATAGGTCATCAGGTCATCTATCTACTAAGGTCAAATATCAAATTCTCTAAATCTTGCTTGACCTTTGTTCGGTAGCCCAAACCTCCTAAGCCCATCCCCAAACCTCGTAAATTCTTGGATGACCACCACCACCCCACATTATATCCTCAAGATATCAAAATCTTGTTGTCAACCAAAGAACAAAAAAAGGGTTAAACCCGGCCCAAGCCAAGCCTCCTCAACAACTCCACTCCTCAATCCCCCATTGATTCTAACCCCCAAAGGTTCAAAGGCCAACTTGACCTCCCTCAAAAACCAAAATGATATAAACAACATATAGAAGAAAAAAAAGTTTATAGCTGTTTTTCTGGTTTGAGCCAATGAGGTGAAAGGAAGCCACAATTTCCATGTGAGGCCGATCCGCTACCTTTTAAAAACTTGACAAGGAGGAAATTTTTGTTGGTTTTAACTTTTTAACTTTTAATAAGATCCCAAAGGTCATTGACCTTTCACCCTTTATTTGACCTTTGGTTGGATCAAGTCATTTTGATTGGCTGGAGTGTGAACAATTAAGAGACAAAGGGAAAGGGCGGGACTGATGCGGATGTGAGAATTACTTGTTTTTTTGAAGTCCTTTTTTCAAATGATGTTGGAATCAAGGTTTGAGGAGAAAGGTCAAGGTCAAGAAGTGTCAAGGACAGGTGATGGGTCATGAGGGTGGTGGTTAAGTTCCCATTGAAAGGAGAAGGATGATAAGGATGGACTTTAATTACAATTACCATATATCTAATATCTGGATTTGAGATTTATTTGGTCAAAGGTCAAATCAATTTTATATTGAGTAAAGAAAGGTAGGTCAAGTTTGTTAAAATTGGTGCATTTACGGTTTACATTTGTACAAGCGTAGTGTTATTACAACTTTATGTAATTTGTAATTATTTATGGAGTCATTTATGTAAGAAATTATTGTTGATTTTTGTAGAAACTCACTCAAGGATCAAAAATGGCTACAATTGCCCAGACCCGATCTCGTCGTTCCAATGCTGGAACTCGTATGGCTCGACTCATAAATGATGAGGAGGAAGATGAATTTTATGCGACGACATATGGAGGTTTTAAGGAGACTGAGGGAGATAATGAATATGCGTGAGTTGAGATGAGACATAAAATACGATAATAATTGAAGAAACAAAGCGAATGATTGTAAATTTTGATTCATTGAGTAACGATTGATTTTGTAATTTTTCAATCTATAGCCTTGAAAGAGAGGAGGAGGATGTTGTAGATTCTGATTTCGACGATGACGAACAAGACGAACCAACCTCAGATCAAGACGATGAAGGAGAAGGTAAACGTAAGAGGAGTTCTCGACTCATTACTCGAGCCTACAAAGAACCACCGTCGAAAAAACAAAAGCTTGGAAAGGAAGCAGCCTCAGCTAAAAAATTGTTGAGAGGGGCTAAGAAGCTCTTAGTGACCAAGAAACAAAGTAAGGAACAAGAAGAAGGTGTTCGAACGAGGAGAAGCTCTTCATCGTCAACTAGTACAACTGCTTCTAAGAAGACGAGCAAGGAGAAAATCAAAACACCTGTGAGAAATACCCGACTGTCAGCCTCTGCTACAAAACAAGAAGTAACCTCAAGTGAGAGTGAAGAGTCCGAAAGTGATCATGGAACTCCTACAACTCGTGCTAAGCTGAGGTCAACGAGATCGACAAAAAAGATAGAAACCAAGGAATCAGAGGATGACGAGGATGAGGAACCGGATGAAGACGAAAGTGAAGATGCCGAAGGTGAAGAGGAGGAGGATGACGAAGATGACAGTGGTGAGGATGATGGGTCGGAAGAATCTGACGAAATGCCAACTTATGATCCAGTTCCATATGAACCCTCAACTAGCAAGAAATCGGCGACAGCTCCGAGTAGACGAGTTAGATTTTCTTCTGGAACTAAACGGGATCAGTCCACGATGGTTCGAAGCTCTACAAAGCAAAAATCCCAAGAAACCCAAGAAAGAATGGAGCAAAGAAAAAAATTACAAATCAAAAGAAGAAAACGATATAGTAAGGATAAGGAAGAGGAATACCAGATGCCAACTCAGGAAGAGTTATTGGAGGAGGCTAAATTGACCGAGATTATTAATTTACAGTCTCTGGGTACGTATTGTTTGATTTTCGTTAAACAGAAAGGTTCCTTCTAATGTCTGAACTTGGAATTGATCATACATTGAATTTTATGTCGACTTTCATTTCAAAATTAATTTTACATTTAACAGCCAGGTTCCAAGAAATGGAACTGGAAAGAAGAAAACACAAAATGGCACAGAGAGTGACTGGAGGTACAAGAATAAGGTACCACTCAGTCGCCATGCCTGTCATAACTCTACCAAAAGAAGAGAACTCGGAACAGTCTCTGGATAAGCTACTGGAGGATGGGACAGAAAAAGATAATGCTCCACCTTTGCCCCCACTTCCAAAACTTGAAGACGATTCCGGTGCAAAGACAAATGTCTATGAACGAACATTCATAACATTTAGCAATGAGGAGGCTCTAAGAGAGGCATTCAAAAGCGTCAAGAAGCCATTGAAGCCCACTCGAAAATGCACCCTAACACGGTATTACAAAGAGTATGTCCTTAGGCCATAGTTATTTTATAAAACTGATACCTACACCTAGAACCTAGAACTTTTTGTTCGAAATATAATTTGTTCATTGTATTCTTTTTATTTTGAATGAAACAGGTTGGATTCCACATACTTTGATCCAGTCGCAAAGACCCCTTACTACAACGCAGATTGCTTTAGGGTCTTGAGAGCAGCATACAATCGGATTGTGTACCAGAAGGGAGATCGGCGAAATGCCAAGGTCAGAGAATACTGTGAGTGGCTTGAATTAGAATATCCTCATTTGTTTAACAAGGGACAATTAAGAAGGGCTGCTCAAATTCGAAAGAGTGGACAAGTAAAGGGAGTGAAGGTAAATGCTAATTCAAATGAAGGGGATTCTCAAGACATGTCTTCTGATGAGGACATGGAAGTAACTCAGAATTCGATTGAGAATGCAAATGAATCACTTTCATCATCAGAAGAACATGAGCTTGAAATTACAGGAAACTCACATTCACCACCACCGCCTGGAGCAAGAACTGGAACTCGCTCTCGACCAAGTTCATCTTCAGTGTTTGTTCCAGATGGAGGAGGAAGTCCTGAAATCGATGCCCCAAAGAAGAGAGTAAATATGTCAACACCGGTTACTGCTCCTGGAACAAGTACGAGTGGCACTCCCACGGTCGGAGCTACTTCGGCTTCAAAACTTCCGGGGATAGTCTCAAGGTCAGGTCCACCCTCGCTATATATTCCACCACCAAGTAGAGTGCAAGTATTGAGGAGGCCAGTCCCAGCTCGTTCCCCTCTACCCAACATCTTGAGGCCGTCAGTAAAACCTCATGTGAAGAAACCGGCAACAGTAACACTCTCAGCTACATCACCCATTTTTCCAGTCAAAACGTATCCACCTAAACTTGGGGTTGCTACTGGAGTAACTTTACCACCACCATCACAAACACAGTCACCATCAGTAACGGTCTCAAAGGCAAATGTTCCAGCACTAACCAATTCTGGACCTTCAACCTCCTCAACAACTGTTACGCCATTGGGAAACGTATCAACACCAACAACCCCTCAAATTGTTGCACCACCTTCTGTAACATCGTCTGTTGTGGCTACAGTTTCACAAACACCAACACCAGCTGCAACTGTGTATACGTCCACGCAACACGTACTGATTCCAAAAAGAATGTTACAAACTGGAGGATCAATTACTGGGGCTACACTCCAAGCAGCACAAGGACTTCGTGGAACTCCTTTTGTAATTCGTTCGAATACGGCCCAACTTCCACAAGGTTCACAACAAGCTTTAGTTGGGATTTCAGGAGCCAGTGGAGGTGGTGGTTCTACAATTCAAGTTGGTCAAAACCAAATCCCTCTAACTCTTGTTAACATTGGTCGAGATGGGGTCCCAACGGTTATTAGAGCGAGTGGGTTGAATCAAATGGGAAGTAACCAAGTTGTTCGTCTCCTTCAATCTCAAAAAATCCAAATTTTACAATCTCATCCAATGAGTTTAGCGGGTCCAGGAGGTCAAACAATAGGACTTCCAGTAACGATTCGAATGTCTTCTCAAGGTGTAAGCCAAGGTCAAAATCTAACAGGACTTTCAGCCGCAAACTCTTCATCCATATGTAGTACAGCGAGTGCTATTGTGGCTGCAAACACATCAGCAATCCGTTTGGCTCGAGCTGTAACATCTGGAAGTCCAGTTGGTGGTGTTAGTAATTTTGTAAGCTCAGGTAATATCCTCAATAGGCATTCTGATGGTACTACCACAGTTATTGCTGCTCGAAATACACCGATTCCAGCAACTGGGGTTGGATCCACAACTATCACTCTCCCTCGACTAACCAAATCACAAATTCTGAAAGCAGGAAATCTTCCACCTGGAACAACTGTAAAAACAAATTATTCTCCTGCACAAATCCAACAAATATTAGCCATGGCAAATGCACAGGCTCAGGCACAGGGAACATCAGTCCCTCAGATCCGACTTGGTTCACATCCAGTAACAGTAAGAACTAGTACTCCAGGAGGAGGAGGAATTCGAGCTGTGGGATCATTTACATCGAGGATTAAAACTCCAACATCAGCTGGAACTACTCAGGCACAACAGATTCGAGGAATGATCCAAAATGCAACCCTTACAATGGCATCCTCAATGGTGAGACCCCAAGCTAATTTGGCGACTTCAGGGATGAGACCGGTCCACGTTTCTGGTGGAATAGTACGTGGTGTGTCTGGACAACTTACCACAACACCAACCAGTGGTATTAGGGTAATACGATCAGGTACTGGAGGAGCTGGAACAATTGTAGTAAGTGGGCCCCTTACACCAACTAATGCCTCTGGAGTTCGATTTACTAGGAGGGCAGTGGTAGGAGGAGCAGGAGCCTCTCCTCAAACATCTACACCACAACAAATAACAGTGGTCACAACGGGTCAAAGACATTCTCTCCCTGCTCCTATTTCAACCTCAATCACGGGAACAGGATCCACCCCAGTTCTGATTACTGTTTCAAGTTCTGGTACTCCAGGACGTGTCCAGACTCCTCAACAACAGGGCACAACTTCATCAATTGTTGTGTCCCTTCCAGTGTCCACAAAAGGAGGACCATCACCTCAAGTGACGAGTAAAACTCCGACAGCACCAACAATAGCAGTACCAACTACAACTACGGCATAATTATTGTATGAGCAAGATATAGTAAAATAGTACAGTTGTAAGCTTGACGTAGGATGTCTTTGCGACTAAAAAAATATATGTAATTATCGCGTAATCAATTTGAATTCATGTTGGTTTGGTTTTAGCTTGTAACCTTTCACTTGTGGCATATCCTTACCTTGTTGACTCATTTCTTATATAAATACTATGTGTAATGGGATTCCTGGAATGAAAGGTGAAAGTGAAAATTCTATGTAATGTTTTAAACATTGAGTTAGGGTAATTTCAATTATTGATGTAAAGTCCTGTACAATTTTCTGTTTGATCTTGTGCCGTAGTACTAATGTAGTGTAGGACTCATTCATTAATTTACTCATAAAATTATATAGCATATGGTACATGTAGTCCTCGTCCTCCTAAGTCCTAAATGTTAAACATAGGAAAATATTATGTCTTTCTCGTATTTACGTATCTCGTATTTTATTCATGCATTCATATATTTAATTTTAAGTTCATATATGTAGGGAAATTAATTACAGTACAGACGATACTATAAACTCGTAATTTAAATCTTGAAATGTTATGTTATTTTCTTCCCAGCCCCAAAATGCCATTTCACGAAAGTAATTAAAAATATTATTTATGTTTCTCAATTCTTCAAGATGAATTTAGCTGATGTACTCATATATACTGTATAATATGCATATTTGTTGGAACATTGTTCAGTGAGTTGTAGGAATTTCTGAATTTTTGGGTCGAGAATTTTCATGAAAATGCTTTAAAAATAGTTCTTTCATACAATTAGCTGTTCTTTTTCAGTTACACGAGACAAGGAAGTTTTTATTTTATATTCGATGAAACGATGTTTCTTTTGAAGGTCCATCATCTCCAATCTCCAAAACCTGTCATATCCAGGCTTGTAATAATGTGAAAAATGTCACGGTTTCATTTGACTGATGACCTGTTACAAAAAATCTACTTTGTTTTCTTTTCACCCCTTGATGAGAATTCCAGGTCCACTTTGAGAATGGGTGTGGGCTGCTGGTGTATAGTATATTCTTTCATAAACAACCTAAACTAAAATGGAAAAAGACGGAACTAGGAGTATTTTCTGACTTTTAAGAAATATTTAGATTTGTTCAGTTGTCCAAATATGTGTATGAATTTAACCAAGAAAAAAGAAGAAGGAAAGAATGAGATCCTGATTTTGTGGAATCGAAATTTTGATCTTATGGGTTTGGGGTAATGGTCTACAGATTTACATACATACATGGTTTACATACATACATGTGGCAATGAGAGAGAAATACTATTCAACATTATAATGTTTTTTCACTATTTCGACAAATGTCGAACTTACTAGCATTTGCAATGTATGTAAGAATCAGAAAGAATAAAATTTAAAATTAGTTTTATTCTGTAAACAAATTCCGAATACTTTCTAAAAGCTGAAAAATTAGAACCGAGGGTTATAGGATGTAACTTTTTATGAAGGCTAATTTATCTTATTCCACCTGTCAAATTATTGCTCAAGCATTATTAAGTTTAACCAACAAGCCTTCTTAACTTCCTGGTTCATTCATAAAATAACAAAAAAGAAGGCTTCTTGAGGATTTTTTTTTGTTGATTTTTTGTTTGTTTGGAAAAGTTCCTTTTTAAAAAAAAAAGAAGAAAAAGACAGGAACAAGATCCTTGTTGGTCTTTGGCCTGTGTTCTCCAATTTCTTAAAGGGTCCACTCATTTCATTCACATTTCTGTTAATGCCCCTCGTCCTCATCTTCGATCTTACTCCAACCCTTGTCCCTCTAAAAATGAGACTCCTGACCTGACTCCTCCTGAGCAAAGAATGGCTGAACTTTTTGTGTAATCTGAGACCTCTCAAGATCAAAATTAGCCCAAAAACACGAAGGATCTAGACTGACCAGCAGCCCTTTGGATTAGATTGGTCTCACTGTTTATGTAACTATACTACAAGAGGGATTCATATTTCGGATCCGGAAAAAATGAAATGAACCAATTTTTAGGCGACAAGCAGTCTGGCCGAAAGAAGAAAAAAACCGGAAATCAGATCTCATTTAGGTTATACAATGTTAGAACAAATAAGACCTAAAGGTCATTAAGGATGAAAGAGTCGAGTTCCCAGTCCCATTAACGAAACCTCCAAAAAGGTGACGACATGAGTCCAAATTTCTTCGAGGCCTCTTTTTTGGTGGTCTACATCATCAAATCTTTTAACATTTTGTAACTTTTTGTGAGGTCCTAAAAGTCAGTCCGACTGATGATGATGCGAAGAATTCTTAGCCCATTCATATGCAACACCAATATAAAGTATTTTGAGAACCGTTCCATTTCCAATTTTCCCATTTCAATTTGAGGTTCTTGCAAGAAGATGCCACAGACAGAACTATTTCAGAGTTTGACACGATAGGATATTTTTACAAAATTTATATTTAATTTTCAAATTCATATGGAATTTGATACCCTCGAGGATAGTAGTAGTCTTCAGTACCAAGAGGTCAAGTTGGGTCATTTGGATTGGAGGACTTCAAATAAGCATGAGATCCCATGGATAGACTCACCCTCCAAATATTACCCCATTGAACCCCAAACTCAAAGGATGTTTCTAGGACCATGTATTAATTTTTGTCCATCACATTCACACCATCAGTCCTACACCTCCAATGAACTTGAGGTCAAGGTCATGTCATCATCAGGGTCCTCCTCAGTATTTTGGCCGGAAAGTCCCAACTTACCCCATCATCATCCGAGTTCAAGTTCAAATCCTAGTCCTACTACTAATCAATACGGGGATTGGGATGCTTATCATTATCAAACTGGAGAAATTCCAGGATTTTATGGACAAATGAGTCTGAGTCCATCATCAGGTCAAGGGTCACCCATTTCCTCCAATAACAGTTCCAGAGACCAAACCAGAATTCCAAGAGGAATGAATAGTTCAAGTTCATCTGGTTCAAGTTCTACTACAACGAGTCCGTCTGGAGAAGAGGGTCAAGGTCAAGGTTGTAAGGGATTTTTTGAGTCATATGAAAGGTCACCACCATCAAAAACCTGCCTGACTCCAGATTTTGTTATCCAGGAGGCTCAAGACCATCAAATTCCAGGTAAACTTTTAATGACAATTGGGGCACCTAAATTTATAACTTTTTCAAGTTGTTAAGACCCGTTGGCCTTATTTTCGGAAAATCATTTATTTAAAAACCTTGTTTACGAGGTAGATTGGTGTACGAGCATGAGCCAAGCAAAGTTTCCTATTTTGTTTCAGATCATCATTCTCGAAAAGAAAGAACAGCATTCACAAAGTCTCAAATTCGTGAGCTTGAAAGAGAATTTATCCATTCAAATTACCTAACTCGACTCCGACGATATGAAATTGCTGTTTCTTTGGATTTGTCAGAACGACAGGTACTTCAAAACAGATACAGATACAGATAATTGAATTTTCAAGTAATACTTAAAAACCAAATGATGTTATAAAAATTCTAATTTGTATCTCAAAATTACTTTTACAGGTAAAGGTATGGTTTCAAAATCGAAGGATGAAATGGAAGAGAACCAAAGGTCCAACAGCCAAATCAAAATTCACCCCGGAGTAACAAATATTGTTTTGGATTTTAAGCTTTTAATATTTTCTTTAGAATAATTAACCTCCTATAAAATATACTCGCTAAAAATTTTCTTACTATAAGTGGTCAAACT
>JAQIYE010000186.1:0-15664 GCA_034699765.1 Xenyllodes armatus
ACAGGCATCGTGAAACATATATGTATCTCGACTTCGTTCCGCTACATAATAATTGCAACTAACTAAACAAACATTCATTTTATTTAGGGGCCTGAAGCCCGTTCCCTCTCAAACCATCAACTCCTCAATCCTTCTATTAATCATAAATGAATCATAATTAGTGTAATTTGCTAAATTTACAAACGCGTCCCACCTTCATTTAACACTTTTATTTTTTTTACTATTGTTTAACTTCATTGAAGAATGATAAGATTTGATCATCACCACACTCCTGAATCTGAATCAAACTCCTTTCTGAGATTCGTTTTACTACTGGTATAGTAGTGATGGTAAGTGAACCATATTTAACTATTAGGTCAGACTCAGAATACAACAATAAATAAAAAAGAATTAGATTTTTGGTATGGTTTGAAGTTAGGACATGCCAATTCTCATTTTCCCCATATTTCATCTTATCTTCCTTTTTAATGGTGGATTACAGAAAATGGGACCCAATAAATTAATTTACAAGTTCAGTTTAGGTGCTGCTGCTGGGATCGGGGTTAAAGGAATTGAGGATAAATAACAATAAAGTTGAGGATTAAGACAGATTATTTTGGAGATGTTAGGAGAGCACATTTAAAGGATCGGATATCAGGTCACCACACCATGTGACTTGAACCGATTAATTGATTTGAGGACACCAAAGGGGTGTGTACTGGCACAACAGGATCATATCGGATTGGCCAGTAACTTCCTTTAACTAATTACCGAGTAGAGTGTCAGCAGGAGTCAGGAAGGAGACCCTGAGACCTTCCTCGACCTAAACCAAAGGTTATTTGGAAGTAAAGCTTCAACTTCATGTCGAGTTGAATGTGCGTCAGAGACCGATGATAACACAATTGCATTAAAGTACACACTTCCTTCTTTATCCCCTCATAGGAAGCACACATTTGACATTTTTAAACGAACCATTGGTTTTCTAGAAGACTAATTTGTAAAAACTTCTGAACTCTTGGATCACTATTTTATATAAGAACATTAAATCAAATTAACAGCTTTATTGCTATCTGTCACTTGGCCTTCTATTATACGAACTTGCAAAACAAGTTAACATTAATCATGATGGATTAAAATATATAAGACTTTTTTTGACTTCTGAGAAAGATTATCATAAATGATGAGGTGTGATTTATGACAGGTGACATTTAAGAGCTCATATGATGGACGCCAGAGGGAAATCAACTAATCAATCGAAGAAGATGTCAAATCAGGCCTAGGAGAGAGACCTCTCAAGGCAGGGACATTATAATTAATATAAAAAGGGGAAACAAGATTTACAGGTAAATTGTTAAAGATACAGTAGTGGACGAAAATGATCCTCCCAGTGAGGACAAGGAGACCAAAGAAGCTTAACCCACGTTTTTTTTTTAAAAAAAGTTTGTTTATATTAAGGTCTAAAAGACAATGGGATTCAATCAAAACGTTTAAATTCTTGAAGAAGTCAGAACAGTTTCTCTCTGAAGTGGGGGCGAGATCGAGAGATGAGTCTTCATTTCAATTGAGCCAAAAATCAGAGAGTACAATAGGATCAGATCAGATTTGCGGTTAGGACACGGTAGTACATATTCTTGTTCATTTTACAAATTAAGTCGAGAAGTCAGAGTAAAATCGCAAGCATGGACATGGAGTGGTGGACGGGGACGTTGTTACAAGAACTTGATTTTGGAACCAGTTCAGCCTCAGCAACAACTCTGCGTGGGACGGAGGAGGATGGTGATATTATTGGTGATGGGGATGAGGGGAACAAGTACAAATACGAAGAACTCAGTGGATCAACTACCAGAAGAACCTTTAAATGCAGCTGTGAAAACTCAATCCGAGTCCAGACTCAGTTTAGAGCTTGGGTTTTTTGGAACATGTGCTCAACTACTGTAGTGGATAAGAAGAAGAGGAATAATCTCCAGGAATCCAAGGTTTCAAGAGTCTGGAGGAGGAGAAGGTGGTTGGGGGTCAAGGGGTCAACTACCCTTCTTGGCCCAAGTAGTATTCCCCTTGTTCTATTTTTGATTGTACTGGCTCAGGGATTACCTGGAGGGGTCTTTGGTGGTGTAGTCCCAGATCAATCAGAGGTTAATAGTACGGGAGAGGACCTCCTTAGTCCAAGTACACCTCCACCTCCACCATTATCACCCTTGGACAAGGGTTACGTGATTGGGAATGAGTCAGTTGATCCCAAGGGAAGTGCCCTACCCCTACCACCCCCTTATGATACATCAGGACCCTCATCGGCAGTCCAGGATGGACTCGGAGGAAGTCCACAGCCACCACAATCCCCTTCATCAAGTACAAGTACAAGACGACCTCGACTTGGAGGGATCAGTCGTACTCAAACTCAAAAACCAGTTCTTAGCCTTCCAGTTAGAATGGCTGGATCTGGGGCTGAGCTGAAGGCCCTGGAAGAGAGGACAGCTGCCCTCCGCGGATTCCGCGTCGAAGAAGTCAGCAAAGGTAAATTACATTTGTTCGATTTCCTTCTCTGCAACGACTCTCATTGATTTTCCCCCCGATTTTTTAGATCTTTTAAAGGCTGTAGGACGCTATTATTAGTTGGTCTAGAATAGAGTCTAAACTTTTCCGTGTCAGGCAGTACTACGAGTTTATTTGTTCGTATTGACTCATTTTTCTTTATGCCAAATGAAAAGGTCTCTCCGTGTCGTATTTTTTTTGCAATTGCATTTCCTCCAGCTTCCAGCACATGGTTCTCCTCCAAGTTCCAAGTGTACTATGTAACTATTAGTACAAAATTGTGGCTTAAGTCCAAATCTCACTTCCCGTCGTCATCTTCATATAATCTTAACCTTTTGGATTCAGAAATAGTAAAAGAGTCAAAGGCCAACATAAATCTTTTGTGTCCCACTTCCTTTTTCATAACTTAACCACATCATCATCATCATCATCATGTCATGGACAAAACAAATTCCCAGGATTCAAGGTTAAAATATAGAGGGAGGATTGATTTTGCAAAAATATTTTCGTCAAGGAAAGGGAGAACAGAGCATGATTACAGCTTGACTTTGAGGAATACAAGAAAGTTGAATAGGAATCCGAGGTGTAGTAAGTACATTAAAACTTTCCTGTTCCAGAGTCTTGGGACTCGAATTGGTTGGGGTCCCAGGGACCAATCCGAATCAATTTTTTTGGTACTAGGGCAAACAAACCGAGGAGAATGAATTGTAGGAGAAAGTCCACATCAAATACATATATAAACCATACGTATCACATCGTACCGTACCGTACCAACCACAGGATGTTTCTAAATTATCCTCTTGAAGAAATGAAATCGATATTTTCTCAACTATGTGTTCTCATGCTCTACTTTCTCTTTTTTCTTTGCTTTCCCTCGCTTTCACTCTGGACCGGCTCCATCTCGGGACAATAATCTCTGGCAATTCAGGTGTGAGTTATGAGAACAAAGGAGTCTCTGTGATCCAAGCCGACTCAACGACGTTGATCCGTCTCTTTGGGGATAGATTTACAAAGGATACGCTCATTCGATTTGTGACTGAGATTGGTGCACGTGGGATGGATTGTGATGATCTTCCCTCAACTAAAAGTTACCCCGTAAGATGCCTTTATAGTGTCCATGTCTTTAGTGACCTATAGGTCGAGGTTAAGGAGACTTGACTTGATTATAATTTGGAACTTTGACTTTAATACTAGTTGTTCAAGACGGACATGAGTCAACACTCGGCCTTGGCCAAAATTAGCCTACCCCCATTGGACATTGGAGAGGAGGCTTACTACATTTGTTTCCGAGAAAATAGTACAGATATGCCTTGGGTTCATCAAGGGGCAGATACATGGCTCATGCTCAAGTCCTATCAAAGTTTTCTTCCAGTTTGGACAAGGATCGTATTTATTATGATCCTCCTTCTCCTCTCTGGCCTTTTCTCAGGGCTCAATTTGGGTCTCATGTCCTTGGATCGAACTGAAATGAAAATTGTGGCAGCTACAGGGACGGAACAAGAGAGACGCTATGCAAAAACTATTCAACCCTTAAGGGACAATGGGAATTATTTACTTTGTAGTCTTTTACTTGGGAATGTCATGGTAAGCTTTTCAAATCCCTACAGCCACTGACCACCATCTTGACCTCGAGCTTATTTTTGGTTCTTTTTCCCTCCAGGTCAACTCTACCCTCACAATCCTCATAGATGACTTATCCACTGGACTAATTGCAGTCATTGTATCAACTCTTTCTATTGTCATTCTGGGAGAAATTATTCCACAAGCTATTTGTTCAAGACATGGTCTTGCCGTTGGAGCTCGTACAGTCTGGGTAACAAAATTCTTCATGGCTGTGACTTTCCCAATCTCATATCCAACCAGTGTGATCCTGGACAAAGTTCTTGGTGAGGAAATTGGGAATGTGTACAATCGAGACAGACTCAAAGAACTTATCAGGGTGAGTCCATTATTTGCATTTTGCACTTCTTTACTTCATTTTTGATTCATAAATATAACATTCCTTCATTATACATCGTCCTCAGCATCCCTATCATTTGTATTTTTTTTAAATCAGTTATTAGAGAGTAATATAATTACAATTAAATCGTGTTAGGATGCACGTAATGCCAACACATATTCATTACAGGGGTTACATGTCAGAAAAAAAAACTGGTTCTTCTTTCATTCAAGATAAGGAAAGAGTACATTAAGGTTGTAAATTAAATTATTGTAGACTTATTTTTTTTGCTGGATCTTTATCATACTCATACTCATAATAGTAGTAATTATAATAAGTTATGAATTGATTTGAACTTGATCTGGCTTGATATCACATATATGTTGTAGGCTCATATTAACTAACAAAATCTGGTTTGTACCATGAATTCATGACACAGCTACAGTTTGAATGGAAATGGGAAATTTGCGACATTCGCATTCTGCAACATTTCCACTACCATTTTTGTTGAAGGAATTCCAATACAAATTCATATAAGTTCCATAACTCCATATAGACCATAGATCTGGACCGGTGCAACACGTGGACATGTCCTGTCTTGTCTAAATGGTCGCCACATAAATAATAATTACACATTAGGCTAATATAATATCGCTGATGTGATAAGATTTACATATTTGGACCCCTGGCTAATAAATTATTGAATGCGAATGATGAGGAAAGTCCTGGTGCTAAAGTTGCAAAAGGAAGCCATTATTTTGTCTGTCTCCTAATTATCACACTTTATCAGCCAGCACCATCAGCATCTTTGACTCTTGTGAAGAGAAACAATCATGAAATTAAATCACTTTGATCTGAATCTATTTCTCATAATATTATAGATTGTAGTAGGAATCCTCAATCTACAGATAATTCAAATGTGACTACTGTACAACAATTTATTATTCATCACAAAAGTCATGTTTTTATTAAGAATAAGAAAACCTCAAACAGAAACCACAAACTTTTTTATTATAATAACGTTGAAGCTCTTAATTAATAATAATAACAATAATAGGAAAAAACACCCACGTTCATGATCAGTAAGATATTTGCAGAATTAGCATGCTGCTTGCGTGGTATTTGTACTCCTGGAACTTCTCCTACAAACAAAAACAAATATTTTCAATATTTGTATATATGAACTTGTTTGGAGGAATTGAAGGATTGTAAACATAAATATAAATATTCAGGAAGATGGCAGAGGATCCAATCAAATCTAAATACCATTGCATTATTATGTAGTGGATAAAATATTTTGGGATGGGTTGGAGTCAGGGGCATCAGTCATTTCATTCTATTGTTTTCCTTTATATGGCTTCATGATATAGGGGCGCCCTGGAACAAGGGTGGTGGTGTAGGCGGGGACTTGAGGACATTTTTCATGGAAATTTTTTTATTAATCATAAAATATTCATGTTTTAACCAAATAAGAAAAGAAAAGGAATTTGGTAAATGATCTCCCAAAATAGGAATTTAACAGTCGAGGTGGCTAACAATAAAAAGAAAATGAGATTGAGATATACATTTCGTTCCATGAACATGTTCGAAGTCATTCAGGAAAAAGAACTTAAATGAGAGGGCTGAATAGATACCCAAATTATAAAAGCTTTGTCGAGAATCAAGAATTGCCATGATTGAATAATTTTGACATGTTTATGAACTGGGTCTGAATTTTTGAGTTGGGAGAATCATGGAGTCTGTGAATGATCTAATAAGGCTCAAGTTGAAAAGAGAGCAAAATTTTACATGTATTATGTATTGTTACACTCTTAAGAAAACTTATTCGTAAATTTCTGGAATACAAAAAGGTAGGGGATGACCTTGGAGTCAAGGTTAGTTACTATATTTGAGCTTTGTAGAACGATTAAAGAAGTTGGCATTTACTGAGTCATCTCTTTTGGAAATGGATATGTGTGAGAAAGAAGGGAAAGGTCGATTTCCACCGGTTGGAATCTTAAAATGGATAACTAGAAAGTCTGATTCAGCAAGATACAAAATGTGGACGTTGACAGGTTGTTCATGGGCTTTTGAGTCACTAGACACAGCACTTCATACGGCTTTTTGGAAATTTACAGGTCTCTCAAATATTAACTGCCATATTATTCTCATGCACCTTTTTGCCATTTTAATGATTTCAGGACAAATATTTTTATCATCTCTCACACTCAAGTGCGATTTTCATGTTAATTGATATTTTAATATGCACTGGAGTATGTACTTATTGGCATACTTAATTGAAGGGTCAGAACATGCGTTGAAATGCATTTGGAAAAACATACTATGTGTCATTGAAACTGGAATGATATATTTGACATTAGTACTTCCTTCCTCTGTGTGTTAAAGCAAATATTTGCCATAATATTCACATAATTTAATTTTTCGGAGTTTACATTTCATAGTTCAGCTTGGAAATTTCTCAGAATTCCGGAAATAAGGTTCATTCTCACCAATTAGGCTTAAAACACAGAGAGAGGCAATGAAATTGGGATAGCCTTGGCTCATATACGTTAACAAATTGGCAGACGATTCATCTGTATAACTCTTTGAACATATTTTTGACAAGACATAAAATTCTTAAGTAGGTCTAATAAAAGCAATACTAAGTTTAACAAACTAAATGCCGCATCACATCTTTTCCAAATCTAAAAACAAGTAAAATTTTATGAAAATGAGTGAGATCCTTGGGTGAACATGAACATGCTCTTATTTTGGGAAACAGTTAAAGATTGAATTTTAGGATATAAAGTTATTTTTAACAAGTTCCTAGCCAGGATAGGGTGATATGAGTCGTGAAGATGAATAACTTTGACCCACTCCAGTCAAAAATTACATCCCAAATTAAGTTTTCATATTTAGCAAGAGCAAGAAGTTTTAATTATAAAAACAGAAAATTTCCACATTTACTGTATTTGATGGATTCATGAATTTTCAATTTAACACTACTGTGTACAGTATATGCATGTTATGGGGTTTGGACCCTCATGTACAAATAGCTTCAAAATGCACTCTGGTCATCTAAACTCATCGTCAGTTATCTGATTGAGTTTTATTTTAATGGAGCATTATCCTTTAGTTTTATGATTATATGTTTTATGATGACATTTAATTGTACTCTTCATCCAAAAGTGTCCCTCACATGCTTCACATATATCCAGTCATATAAATAATTATGATAAACTGAAAACCTAATCTTATTTATCTTTTAACTCAACATCCATCCTTCCAATGTCAATTTTAAAAATTCCATTTCCCCATTTTTCAGGTGACTCATGACTACAATGATCTGGAGAAAGATGAGATTAACATTATTTCTGGAGCCTTGGAACTACGACAAAAAGCTGTGGCTGATTTTATGATCAAATTGGATCGTGTGTTTATGTTACCCATTGACTCCGTTCTTGATTTTGATGCTGTGAGTGCATGCCATGGTTCCGGGTTCTCCAGGATTCCAATCTATGAGGGGTCAAGGAATCATGTTGTTTCTGTCCTATATACAAAGGACTTGGCTTTTGTTGATCCAGATGATAGGATGGTATGGGTTTACTTTAAATCCCGTTAAAATTCAATTCGACAAGGTTCTGATATTTATAGAATTAAAGGTTTAACGACTACAATTTATTGACTATTCTCGATTTTAGCCCCTCAAAACAATCTGTGAGTTTTATCAAAATCCACTCCATTATGTATTTGAGTCAACGACCCTGGACGTTCTTTTCAGAGACTTTAAAACAGGTAAAGAGTTCTCCAGTTTCAGGAGATTCAATTAGGTCACAGTAACACTCAAGAGCATTATGAATGAGATGTATTTTTTAACTTATTTAATTTTAGGAAATAAGGGTCATATGGCCTTTGTTCAGCGAATCAATGAAGGAACCAAGGGTTCTGACCCATACTATGAGGTCATTGGGCTAATCACATTAGAAGATGTGATAGAGGCCCTTATTCAGGCAGAAATTAATGATGAGACTGATGTATATGGTGAGCTCTAATGTTGAACTTTGCGTATTTAATTATGAACACGGATTTTAATTGTTATAATATCTAAAATGCCAATTTTGTTTCATTTCTTGGATGGGAGTAGACAGTATGCGACGTAGGAGATCCAAGACGTACTTAGGACTGGGATCTTCACAGGTCTCTAGATGGAAATCAGATGGGATCCATGTATCACCTCAATTAGCGTTAGCAGCTTTCCAATATTTGAGTACATGTAAGTGTGTGATTTTGTAGTATATTTAAACAGGATAGTGCTGATTCAGCGGCTCCAGGGAAAGGCCTCTCCTCGAGTGTTTTTCGAATGTTTCAAAGTTTACACAAAGTGATAACTCATGGTTCCAACTCTTTTAATAATCTACTTTAATTTGTTTACAGCCGTGGAGGAGTTCAGTAGTCAATTTATATCAAAAACAATTTTACATCGTCTCTTGAAACAAAATCTTTACTTTTCCATTCGGGTTAAGAATAAGGACCGTGAGAATAGGAGTCCCAAGAGTGATGCAAGCATCACCATTTACGAAAAGGTACTTGTCTAAATCATTGTTTTTCTTTCATTTTTCGGCTTTATTCGTCGATTTTGAAAGAACTCAAGGTGTATTTAAAATATTCCAGGGAAAGGCAGCAGACTACTTTGTTCTTATCCTGGAAGGAAGGGTACAAGTTGAAATGGGAAAAGAGAACCTCATATTTGAAAGGTATAATTGTCCTCAAATTTTCACAATTATTCCCAATTTAAGAACCCTAAATAAGCTTTTTCTTTTCTTCTCAGTGGTCCATTCTCATTTTTTGGAGTCCATGTCTTAAATGAGCCCACTCCAACAGGTAAAATATTAAAACAAGTATTACTGGGGATAATATTTAATTAAATGTAGCCAAAATCCAAGTTCATTAAAATTTTAATCCTTCCTAGTCGAGATCATCCCAACTTCACCCACAGAACTTCGTAAACTATCAGTCTTGACCCAACAAACATTTGTCCCAGATTACTCTGTACGTGCGGTCACGGACGTGACCCTCCTTCGAATCCCAAGTTCTGTTTATTTAGCAGCAAAACAAGCTACTGTTCTGGAAAGAACCTTCTCACATGCTGACACTTCAGCTCAAAATGAGGTCGGGGACAATTTTGAACAAGAGATTGATAAGGTGAGTTTAGATGTCACATTATACCCCATATTATTGTTATCGTACATTATATTATTATGGTGCATTGGATCTAAATTTTTAATTTTTGTCAATAATGTTTTAGATGATGAAGGTTGTTGGATATGGAGATGGGAGGAGACCCAGTACTTCCATCATTCCTAATGACATTCAAAATAATAATGAGAGGAAAGAAAGTTTATGTAAACTTTTTGCAAAGGTAATTTTTGAGCATGTATGAGTAATAATTAATAATAATAAATCCTTTCCTGCATGATTTTTTAAATACAACCAATGAAACCTACCATTTATTAGTGGTAGTAGAATTAGTAGAGTAAAAGCATGGGACTTGTTCCATCTTTCTCCATTTTCCAGCCAGTAAATGGGTTGACCCATAAGAAGTCAAGTAGTGATATTTTATCAGAGATTGTCCTTACACCCCAACATCTTCTATCCTCTTCTTCTGACCTCCAGAATGACAAACAACTAGTCCAACCATCCCATCGAAGAACCTCAGCCATCATGACCCCATCAGCCCCATCCCCAAAGAGGACTCTGAGTATAGGAAATATGTCCGTCACGGAAGAGGGTCATTCGAGCTCACTCCCAACAACATATCCCATGACCATGGCCCTTTGGAGTCAGAGTAAACGAAGGACTGTCTCTGAGGAAGGGGACGTCCCAAGGTCAAATCCCATTCCTAATCTGAATCCTACTAATAATAAAAACAATAGTGGTAGTAGTGGTCCTCCTCCTAATTCAACTCCCAACTCATCAGGTCCTCCAGGGCCCAACGAGATTTTGGGAGTTAATAATAACAGTAATAATAGTTGTAGTAAGTCTGAGGAGGAACAACAACATTGTAAACTTTAGCAGTAAGCCTAAGGATCCACCTATAGAACAAGTCCTTGGGGTCAAGGAAAATGTCCCACCAATTAATTACTTTTCTTCTTCGAATTGCAAATGAAAAAGCTCACTTTTTAGAAAAAAAAACAAATTTTTGGACAGAGAAATTACCCAGTTAGACCTCGAGGATAAAGTAATGTGTACAGGATATTACTCAATTGACTTGAAACCGGTGCCTAGATAATTAAGTAATCAAATTTTCGAAAATTTTTAATGTATATCCAGTACTTATTTTGTAGCAAGGAAAACCGGATATATTAGTAATCAACTACATTTTTTTCCCAAAAAAAATCAACTATATTACATAATGAATTTTATCCAAAAACAGCTAGACAGAGATTTGCCAGGTCGAAGAATTATGGGCAAGTTGGACTGATCATTAGTGAAGAAAACGATTTTAAGAAAAAATATTGTTATTTATGCTCACAATCAGTCGTGATTAAAGAATAAAAATGTATAGTATATAGTAATTTATCTAAGATTTAATAATAAAGACGATTCCACAATAGATACAGGGTTACATTTTGGTGGATTTAGAGTTTTTAGACATATTATATTATTATTGTAATGAACTTTAAAGGGTCCAGTCCAATTTATAGGGTCAAGGACGAGAAGGTTGTTTACCAATTTTTTTCCATTGTTATTTTACTGTATGTTCCATTTTTAGTGAAATGAATTAAATTAAGTCAAGTATAAACTATTCTTGTAACAACTGGATTGATACTTGAAACATGAAAAGTACAATAAGAGATAAATAAATTTGTTTTGTTTCATTTTGTTTCAAATCCCAATTGTAGTGGAGAAGATCTCATCGTTTTAATTGTCAAAAGGGACAAAGTGAGACTTTGTTGGATAATTTATTGCGTCCCATATACATTTCCAAGAAAATAATTTGTGGTCCGACAGAATTCAAGTGTTTAGTTTTCCTCTGTTCATAAAAATGAAAATGAAATCATGAGAAATCATAATTAACAAAAATAACTTTCTTTTTTGAAATAATATGACCATTTTCAAGTCCCTATAATTTGGTTTTCTTTGGGGAATCATCAAGGATAACTTAAGATTCGTTCAAATACACGGTCAAGGTCTTGTTGTAGGCTGTAGATGAGATGACTGTTGGAAGGGTATATTAGATTGCCATGCATCAGGAGCTTCTGGGCTAATGTTAGATTAAGAGCCTTCATGGATTCATGAGTTTGTCCAGTAGAGTTCAACCTGACCTGACCTGACCCGGATGAATACGACATAGACTAATTGACACACTACCTCCAGCGACATTTGTATTTGAATAATATTTTGATCGAGTAGCCTACTTTATGAACATTCCACACAAAAAAGTTGAGAGGTGCTAGTACGTCCAGTTTGGACATTTTATATAAATTTGTAGGAGAGTTATGGATGAATAAGATGCAAGGCATTCCATATCCCTTTTTAAAGTATTTCAGAGAATCAAAGAAAATCAATTTATTTGGTACTTGACATTCAATCATGCACTTCAAATGAACATTCAATGTTCAGAAAGATTTGTCTAAATAAACTGGTAAATGGTATTTTTGTCTAACATGCTATAGTTGTAAATTTTGTTTTTTTGGTATTCACATAATAAAATTAATTTACAATTAAAACAATGTTCAGATCAACTAGCAGATCACTGGTTTTAAAATGGTAATTACTTGGGATATTTGGTACTATATGTATTTTTTTGTTACAATAATTTAACATTTTTTACAAGTATATAAAGCTCTGAAAATTTTGATATTCAAGGCATGGGTCAACATGACATTTGAAATTAGATTAAAATATGGGAATTTTCGAAGTAGCACTTGTTAAGGACTTTGAGCTTTTACCCAATATTGGGAATGAGACTTAGAAAATCACAAAAGCCTCAAGTCTCAGAATTCAAAACTATTAAGGAACTTGGCATCTCTTCGGTTCAATGGTAATACTTGAGTCATTTTAACTTTTAAATTTAGGAACAAAGGATATGACTAAAATTCTTTAAATAAAAGTACGGTAACCAATAAATTAGTATTTTGTAACTATTTTTGCTAACATCAGTTCAATTTGGTAACAACCTGTTGTGAGATTCAACTAAAAACTAGTAAATATAATTTTGGCAGCCTATTAGTTTACTTTGGAGGGAAGGGTTGGGGAAGTACGTAATAGGAAACATTGGAAATGAGTGTGGTGTGTATGAGTTGACTTGATAGACCTTGAAGTGTAATGAGTTAATGCTTTCCATCAGTCTTTTTTTTACTTGCAGCTTCAGCCTCAGCCTTCTCTTTCAGCAATTGAGTCTTTATGGGGTAAGTCGGGAGGAGGTCATGATGCTCAAGTGTTGTATATTCACTCTCAGGAATACCACTTGTGCCAGGTTGAGATTCTCCTAAAATGTTACCAGAATTTCAAAATTTTAGCGAAACAATCAAACATATTATTTTAAACCTGAAGCTTGGAGCAATTACACATTCCCATATTTTAGCTCACCATTTTGAACTTGAGTAGCTGACTCTTCTGGTGTAGTTTTGGGTGTGGACTATACAAAATAAATTAAAGTGATATTCAAAAGTAAAATGCTCTATTCACCAAAAACTTTTAAAAAAATGAGTCTATGTAAACAGAATACAGTAGCCTTTAATTAATATTACCACTTACATATAGGACACGCCTTTGATGATGCGGTGTGTCTTCATCTACAACGGTGAGTACCTATAGAAGAAACTATGAGTTTAGTGAATTCGAAAAAGTAAAAACCTTTTGTTTCTGATAGTTAATGAATATTATGTTCTGAAAATGAGGTTTGTATTTGTAAACATACCTTCTCAATTTCGTCTTCGAACTTGTTTCCTTCAACAGATGAGATAGAACTCTTTCGGTATTTCTTTTCTAAAACACTTGCAGTCCTTGCAGCTCGATATTGGTGGTAGGTGATTTTCAAGTAGAAGATCTCTTTGGACAATACCTTCACCCTAAATAACCACAAAAGCAAAGATTTATAATTCTTTAAGACTCTTTTGGACTCTAGTAACTCTGAAAGATATAGTGGAGTTTACGAATAGTCTGAAATATAGCAATAACGCCGAAGTCCTTGGCTTGAATCTTTTGGGGGTGGAGACACAAAATCTTGAAGATCTAAAATAATTTAATTAAGGAGCTTTTCACTTAAGTGAGAGTTTAGCTATTAGTATCTTGTTTATACAGTCTTGTTTAGCCTTACTTTCATGAGAAGGTTCTGACATCAAAAAATCAGCTCCAAAATATTGGAAAGGACCGGCATTAAAAACAATAGCTTCCCTTCCAATCTGAACTTCCACCTTTCCTTCAATAATCATGATAAAGCTGTCCGCTGGCTCACCCTTTTTTCAAATGTATAGTTAAGTTTATCACATTGCTGTATATTAATCAAGCATCAACTGGTATCCAGAATAGCAGAGAATGATGTTCTAATTACCATTTCATATAGGTACATGTACTTTCTTGGTTGATGAAGTCTTTGGCGTGGAGATTTAGCATGCATTACAGCTGTCCTCAGAAGTCTTTTAATGATCATCTCCGACATCACTTCCCGATTAAATGGAGGGCAAGCTACAAATCAGAATCAACATATTATGGGTCATTTTAGCAACAGAAGGCGTATCATAGTGAAAATGGAAATCACTAAAGAATCCATCACCCGTGATTAAGTATTGAGTAGCTGCTAGAACAAGTGGGGGAGGAATATCAATTGCCGGCTGAATCGGTTGGTGCTTCAAGAAAGGGACCTCTTTTGGCCGAGTTTGCATGTTTTGACGAGTTTTGTACTTCTCGACTAATTTAAATTAATCAGACCAAAGGAAATAAATCAAGCATGCCAAAAAACAAACAAGCAAAAATCCGGGTTTATGAGTAATTATTGTACCATCCGTTTCGTCATAAATTTCGGCCTGAAGAAGTTCTTCTAAAACATCCTCCATTGTCACGATTCCGATAGTCTCGTAGTATGGATCCCCCGGGCCCTCGTCATTCACTCTCTGGACAAAAGCCATGTGTCCACGACTACCTATTAAAAGAAAAAGAAAACCTTGTCAATAGTCCAATTTTAAAAAGTATATGAAATTAAGTAAAGCTTAATTCTCAACTAACCTTCACGGAAAGCCTTAAACATATAATCCAGCCGAGTATTCTCAAAGATGTAGAACAAAGGATTTCGGTAGTACTCCACCACGACCCGAATCGGTATATTGTCCGCTGATTCCAGAAGAGTCAATTGTTTCATGTTCAACAAAGCAACCACATTTCCCTTCTCCGTGTCATAGATAGGGATTCGGGTGTATCCTAAATAGCCAAATAAATAATCAAGTAAAACCCAAACAAGTTTCAATCTTAATTATATGTCTTATTACCTTGAAACTCAATCTCCGCCATTGTATCATAGTCCAACACTCCTTCTATTGGCAGTACAAATGCCTAAAGAATGCATCGACAACAGTTAATTACTTCAATCATGACGACGTAAAAAACAAATGTAATTGCTTTGAATCATTATTATTGCTGTTAGCTTACAGATCCGATTCTGGTCATAACATCCGCTACAGTCTTCGAACGCATGTCAAGAGCTCCAGAAATAAGAGCTACCTCATCCATTTCAAGGCCATGATGGTCCCTTGTTACCTGAAAGATATCAAAATTCTTAAAATTCCGGTTCTTCCCTCCCCCTCTGTTTCGTTATATACATTTAAAACATTAGACATTGTCATTACCCGAAGGAGTTCCTTGAGACGCTCTCTAGTATAGACACTCCCAAGTTCCTCACCAAGGACCCTGTCAAGGACTTTGCTCAAAGGATAAGCCATTGGGAAAGTAAGGAACATGAAGAATTTGGTAATCAATATTGTTTTAGCCCCAACAGCGAGCCCATGACGAGAGCAAATAGCCTGTGGTACGATTTCTCCAAAAATTACAATTGCCAATGTTGACATCAAGATGGCGAGGATTCCAGAAGTTAAATCGTCAATGAGGATTGTCAATGTGGAATTGACTAGGACATTACTGAAGAGTAAACCACAGAGTAGAAAATTTCCACTGTTCCTTACAGGTGCAATCTGGGAGGCATATAGTCTTTCAGCGGGACTTCCTGTATTGATGAGAATCTTG
>JAQIYE010000187.1:0-15662 GCA_034699765.1 Xenyllodes armatus
GACCACACGTTTAGTTACTTCTTGTCGGTTTCCTCTCCAGTGGTTCTCCTCTCTTCTATGGCGGGCGAGTTGCTTCTTCATTTTTGCAATGAACCCACATATCCCACACTCGAAACGTAGTTTACCCATATGACGGTGCTTAATTTTATGCTTCTTCAACAGGGACGATGTTTTGTAATTTTTGGGACACAGGTCACAGACATGTCGAACCGAATTAATACTGGTATTTGAGCGTTGTGTAGCTTTAAGGTCCTGCGAATTCTCCACACGGTTAAGTTGGGAGGGTTGTGGAACTGAACTGGATGAACCTGCAAGAACGATTAAAAAGAACCCACAACATTTTGAGTACTCTACATTTAATTTAGAAATGAAATTAACTTTTGTTTAACGAATAATTTAAAATATAACTTACCAGCAACTGGAGATGTTGGTTTTGATATTGATGACGACTGTAAGTTTCTACTTTCAGCTACTCGAGTTCGATGTGTTTGACTTGTTAAATGGACAAGATAAGTTCCACGAAACATATAATCCTTCTCACAAGGTTTGCAGTAATATTTCGATTGGGTTTCACTACCTAATAATAATAAGATACAACACACACAAGTAAATATTTAATTTTCATAACAGCTTACACATCAACTGAAAAGGTAAATACAAATTAGAAAATTTGCTTTTAGATGATTTAATTCATTTACATACCTGTTCCAGTTTGTGGTAATTCCTTTTCGACTAGTCCCCCGTTCTCGTTCTCATTAATACTTTCATCACGATCAGCAAGATTTTTCTTCACTTTGCGGCGGATGTCTTCCTCTGTAAGCCTCATCAACTTTACAGTAAGATTCTTATCAATCTGAGGAAGGATGATGCTGGTCCTTTCGTTTCTTGCAGCAGCTGGGCGTGACCTGCGAGGCCTGTAAAAAAATATATTTGATGTTTATTGAAGAACAATTAAACCATTTAAAAAAATACCAACTCACCAACTTTCGTGAAATAGAATTCGGTACAACTAACCTCTTCTTGATCAGCCTGCATAACTCTTCTTCATCCTCCCAACTCGAATCATCATCGTCATCTATATCCTCCCAGTTTGAATCAGAACCTTCACCTTCCCAAATGGAACCATCGTCATCTTCATCGGATTCTGAACTAGAAACCTCATCTTCATCTTCGGAATCCAAAAGGTCATCTTCATCCTCTGTGTTCAAAAGATTAGCTTCCTCTTCTGAATCCACAATAGTTTCTTCATCCTCTGAATTCAAAATATTATCGTCATCTTGAAAATTTGATTCATCATCATCATCAGTCTGATCACTCTCATTAGTTAAGTATTCGTGTTCCATCTCAATATCATCAACAACGATCTCATCAGTGACTAGGTCCGAAAGATTTGGTTCAATCTCAAATATTACATCATTGAATCCATAATAATCCAGTTGTGGAGGTTCTGGAGACTTAGTTATTTGGCCATCAGTCCCATCATCGTTACTAATACTGACCTCCTCTTGACGAGGTGAACTTGAAGTAATTTGTTCCATTGGAGTTTCACCAGTCTCTTCTGTATTATTGTAAACAAAGGCAGGGCTTGGGGCATTCATCATCATCATGTCGTCATGTGCTTCCGTCTCTGTGGATGAGAGATCGTTCTCCTCCTTAACCATTGTTTTGTATTGAACATCTATTGAACAAAATAAGCATAAAATCACAAAAATATACATGAAAATATGTAATAAATAATTTATCACCGTACATTTCTGAATCCTTCCCTGAAGCTGAACCAACAACTGCTGATCTCCAGCGGAATCAGGGTCAAATACAATAAGCTCTCCAACATAAGAAGCAAAAATTTCCCGTTCAATATCCCATCCAATCAGTACAATCCTCCTTTGAATTTCCTCCAACCTTTCAAGGAGTTGATTCAGACTTTTAATGTGCTGGAAGCATTTTTTACAAAATCGAACTTGATGAACAACTTGTCCCAAATCCGGAGGTGGTTCATCCTCCTTGACCCCAAGAAGAAGCTCACATAGTTTCCCATGGAGCTTTGAGGAAAATTGATGAACATTCATAATCCCAAAGGTATTTGAAAGTTTTTGTGACTTGAGGCAGAGGAGGCATGATACAGATAATGATGATGGGTGCGGATGTGACCCTGACCCTTCTTCCCTTGACCTCGATATTGAATTATTAATACTGATGAGGTGAGACTCTGACTCTGCTGACTCTTTCTCCAACACGAGAGTGGATGCTGTGGATGAGACTACTGACATTTCTAGGTCGAATTAAAATTGCAGTCTCTAGTCCTTTGTGACTTGTGATGTTCAGCAGTGTTCAGCAGGGGTCATCAAGAGTCAAGTTACCACTGAATCCAGCATTGATAAGGTCAACGTCGAGATCCAGAACGTTCCTGCACCTGTAATTTAACAAAATTATTTAAAATCACTGAAAATGACAAATATGGTTAAAAAATCAACAAAATAATTAAACTTACCTTCAGCCAATATAGGCCAATGAATTTTTAATAATAACTCTGACCTCCTCCTCCTGTCGTCACCAGTGTCCACTTCTTTCACCCGTCCAATTTTAACAGTTTGTAGTTCAATGTTAATAATTTCCAAATAAATTATTACAATTTTTGCAATTTATCAATAATTAAAATTGCAAAATTAATTTGGCACAGACCCAACGAGGTCAATAAATTTTATTGGAAATTGGAGAATTGGTTTAAGAGAGATTTTGTTCAGCCAGGCAGAGCCAGAGCATATGTTTTTAGTAAAAGAAAATACCTATATTATCTTGAATATTTTTTAATGCTTCGTCGGTCCATCAAACCAAGATCATCATAACCTAGAATCTAGATATTTTTATTGAAAATTGGCCAAAATTGGCAATATTACATATTATTGGCAAACATTTTGTAAAGGAAAATGGTAGATTTAATTTGAGATTGAAATTCTTGGAATACTTTTCCCTTATTACCACTTACGTACGGTGGTGGTATGGTGGTGGATCTACATACATTCTGTGTTCCTGTATCAATTTAAGGTGATTAAACATATTTTTAATGTAACCTAAATTGACCATAAATTCGTAAATTAAATGAAGATTTTTGAAGGTCTACCTAGGTCGAATTCGACCACATTTTAAATTGGCATATCAACAAATCTGTTGGTAATTTCGATCACAGTTTGTATATCTTTTATGCGGAAATACTTTTTTGAACCCCAAATTGAGCCTTTTATCTTTTCATCCAAAATTTTTATCCCAAATATTTTTCAAAAATCCATGAGCAATGAGCATTTGACCCCATGCAGGGTATAATTTTAGTAATATGTAAAGAAATCCCAATTGGAATCTCACACAATTTTGCCGATTTTTGACAAGGTTTGTTTAAAATATGCGACTTTAGAGAAAACGCTGTAGGATTTCATATGCCTTAAGTGAAATGACGGGTTTTGATTATAATTAACTATTCAAAAAAATTCTTGTACTTTCAGGTCACAAAAGGTCAACTCAACTTTTGAACTTTCTCCATAGTAGTCTCATCACCTGCCAAAATCTCCAAGTAACCTCAGAAATCAACCTACTCATCACGATCATCATCAACATGGGTGCAGATCAGTCGCGGTACCATGAACCCTTGGTCCCACAAGCCGAACCCATTTGTGCCACTGAACCACGTTTCTGTCTTCCACATTCAGTTCAACTGAGACTCCGTGAGAAACTATGGTCATTCTCTGGAGATGATTTTAAAATCACAGATGCAGCTGGACAAGGGATCGTCTACTTTCAATGTCAAGGGCGAGCCTTCAGCCTCCGTGAAAAGAAAGTTCTTCGGGATAATATGGGAGTCCCTGTCCTCAATCTCAAGGAGATCCTCATGTCCTTCACGGATAAATTCCGTGTATTTGCTGGTGAACACTCTGATCGTGAGATTTGTAAATTTCAATCAAAAATTACATTTGCCAAAGCCAAACTCTCAACTGTGTTCACGGACATTCTGAGTCATCGACAAAGGTTCATTGTTCTCAAGGGGGATTGGCGTGACAAGAAATGTGTGATTTACATTGGGGAGCCGAAACAAGGTGGGATCCCAATTGCTAAAATTTTTCGACCCCTGACCGGACGAAGTTTTTTTGGTGCTGATGATTATATTATGGAGGTGGCTCCTGGAGTTGATATTGCTCTCATGGTCATCATGTGTATTGCTCTGGATGAGCATCAACGTGAGAATTAAGAGAGACCTCATGACCCCAATTACCCCAATTACCCAGTATGCTGCCACTTTCTACAATAATAATGGCCTTACAGATGCTTTCTAAGAAACCTCTCTACCTCCCGGCCCCCTTGTTACCCAATAATAATATTTTTGAGCTAAACAAGCTATATACTCTTCACTATTATGTAACTTCCACCATGACCCCTTAATGATATTTTTGTCCAAATGTACTATATAGCAATTTATTGTCCGAGCTTTATATTTATTTGCCTTATTAATGAGATTCTGTACTCATGCAAAATTTAACTCTCTTGTTAATTTTTAGTAATGCTCCTTGTAACAAAATCACTTTAACTTGAAGAATAAAATTGTTGAGTCAGAGCAGAGAGCAATTTTACGTATTGTTCGTCTTTTACTATTAAGATCTGGAAATTGTTGGATTCAGAGCCTCCTTTGCTTTGTCCTTAAGGTCACATCCATACATCCTATTGATCTTCAGTTTATCAAAATGACTCATGGTAATTCGTAGGCCTACAGGTGCACCTTTAGCCTATCCATAGAATTTAGATCTTAATTTAAATTTAGCTACAAATCTGTATGGTAAAAATAAGTATTAGATAATCAGGTCACCTTTGGTAGAATTGTTTTGACCCCTGGTTTCTTTTGAAATGCTTCTGCAGAGTAATGGAGGACACTTCCATAATCATAAGGGAGTCCAAAATCATGAGACATCCCGGAGGTATATTTCGCAAAATTATGAGCCTTTTCTGAGTAAATGGTCGTGATTCATTGTGATTTAAAAGTCTAAAAAAAATTTAATTAAGCTATGTAACTTACTTGACCCAATGTTCTTCCACTCAATATCAACATATTTGTCTCGATCCAATCGTGATTGTTCATGCCAAAATCCAAGGGTGTGTAGGAGCTCATGAACAACCGTCCCATGTCGAAGACATGTCCTTGGATTTAAAATAATTTCCTAAACCTTAATTTAGTCTAATATTCTATCCCATGACCTTTGACCTCACAGTATCTCTTGTGTACCTGTTTTCCTTTTCCTCGTCGTCCAACACCAGAGGAACATCCAGAGCCCACCCGTATATTGAGCCAATCTTTTTCACCTTCGAATGGGACAAAACGAACACATGAAGCGTCCATGATGGCCTCCATCCCTTGTAAAATTTGGTCTCTGTCCTTGGGACCTGTTTTGTAAGTAGCATAAAAAGTTCGAATTTTAGGTCAATTCGCTTCTTTTCATTATTGGACTCGTTATTTCTATGAGTCGAATTTACTAAATGTTGGTGAGATTTTATAAGGGACAATTCCTCCTGGCCAAGTCACAGATTTATGAACCGTTCCAAAAAAATCCATTTCCTTCTCCATGGTCTTCATGTCATTGACACTCATGGAGATGTCACCCTCAAATTTATGACCCTTTTCCTCCATTGTTTGATTCCCAAGGGTCATTGACCCATGAAAAACTACAAGAATGAGTACTATAATTAGGGTCCACTTAGTGAGCTTATAATTTGGAATACGCAACACTACTGTACAGGTTGAATGCGCTTTCTGGCCTGCGAAATGGAAAGGTTCCCTAAGGTCAATCATATTTGTTTTGGATTTTTGAAGGCTTAAAAGCACAAACCATTTGACGAGCTAATAATGGCAATAATTATTATTGGTCATAAAATCTATAAAACTCAAAAAATGGTCCATTTGTGACATTGCTCCAGGAAGTGAGCATAATATATATATAGGTTATACAGTACTGGAACGGAAGTAAAAAATGAGTCCTTCGAGTTACTTCCTTAAATGACCACAAATGGATAATGTGGCCTAATAAGACCATAAAATATTTTGAACGAATTTTATTGTCATTCTGATTCACTCCTCGGTTTACCTTTAGCGTTTTGCAAAAGTAAAACCGGCTTATTAAGGGTTGGGGTGAAGTGAAACACAAACCCCTTTATAACATGTTTTGATTTACATTGATTTGTTAATTTTACAATTTCAGAAACGTGAAGCACATAAAATGCATTAAAACCTCTCGGATTTCAAAAGTTTGATCTTAGAATTCTTAAATACTGTAAAAGTCAAATGTTCTAATGTTGATTTTTGGGTTTACTGTAGTTTCCGACATGACCTTAAGATTAAGATTCGCACATCAAAATCGCACACGCATAAAAAAGTGACCAGACCTCACCAGATCTTAAGAAAAGTATATTAGACATTTTTTTACCTTTACTTTTACCCGTGTGGGGTCACAATGGCATGGATTAAGATCTCGAAAAATTTCAACGTGAATATGACATGAATGAGGAATATCGAATATATCTCTAGAAATGTCATATCAAACTAATATATTGCCGACAATATAACTACGCCGCCTAAATTTTCCCAAAAAATTGTGATTAAGCGCAAGCCGGATCTATAAGTAAAATTTTGTTGATCGTCACTCAATAAAATCAATACCGGATGGTACATACCATCCGGACTTTATATTTTATTGGAAATCGAGTTTTAGCAAAACATGCCTTATCTGGCGATTGGTGAAACATTTTCAATTTCTACAACTTGATTTTAATGGAAATTTCGAAAGTAGTATCCGGCATCCGGGACCTCGTTTGTTTGAATGAGCTTGTTTGTTTAGAACAAATGGTACAAATATGAAGTAATTTTTAAAATTTCATTCTTCAAGGTATTCCATTAAATTTGAGGCGCATTTTCTATCCAGGCTACGATGGTATTTAAAGGACTGATTTTTCTCATCAGTTCAACATATTTGCTTGAGCGATTAATCTGAAATAGTCAAACAACATGGGTTTCATATCAATTTTCATCACTTCGTTATTGTTCTCCCTTTTGGTCCCAAACAATTTCAATGTAGAAGGGATGCATCGGCATGGACATCCTAAGAGGCGGGCATCTACACCTGACCCTGGAGAACGAAGGTCAGGAGGTACCGTTGCATTTCCAAGTTCAAGTCAAAGTTCAAGTGATATCCCTCGCGTTCCACCAATACCTCGACAACGTGTCCAAAGCTCCTCTACATCTACACGCCTAAGGTCAAAGTCAACCAGTGGTGCTAGTAGTAGTAACCCCTACAGAAGTTATGTTGGTACCCCTGGGATGGCACTAGGATCCATCAGTGTGGGTCCAGCGGAGCAAAATTCCGGAAACTACTTTGATCTAATCTCAATCTCGGCATCGAAGAGTGGCCTTTGTAAATGTAGACTAGAACCATACGATGGATTCGGGCCTTATTGGCAACCTCAGCCTGACGACTATCTTGATAGTACACTATTGTATGAGTTAGTCGAGATTGCCCAACGTCGCTTTACTTCCACGACTACTTATTTTGATACAATTCTGCATTTAGTACGCCTTTGGAACACCATCTCTGCGGGGGAAACGCTCCAGAGAGACATTGCAGCAATTCAGACTGTTAAACCAAATTCAAGGGCATTTGTAGCTGCACTTGATGCCCTGTTGAGGAAAGCAATTGATTGGAGATTCATGTGGGAAGAATTAGTTTACCCTCACAGATATGACCGGACCAAGAAGGCCCCCAAGCCCAATCCAATCTGCATAAGAAATGTAAAGCTAAATTCTGGAATTATTGGTGGACTACTGGACCCACTCCAGAAAGCATTATCTGGCTTGACTCCTATCCAAATTAAAATGTTGCAAGGAGCATTTCAAAATGCCAAGTGAGGAGCCTACTTAAGAGTTTAGCCTGCCTGCTTTCTATCGTATCATTAGGTCTAATAATCTTTAATAATTAAGTTATCTAGCTGTAGTAGTATAAAATACCAAAAAAAGAGAAATAATCTAGTTAAAATAGTGCTAAGAAAGATGTAATGTGTGACAGGAATTTTAAGTGGATTCAATAAAATTTATTTCCGGATTATTCCATAAAAGTTATGATCGATTCTTCTGACGTCTTTAATGCATTTTGTCATTTGTCCAAGGAGCGGATTCTAAATGATTCCCCTTAGATGAATCCCAAAAACATCTTTAAAAAAAAGAAGTAATCTAAAAAACAAATCTTGGCTAACTGCACAGAAAGACCTCTAGTCTAAAAGTCAACAAAAATCATGTTGTTGAGGTTTAGATATAACGGATCAACCACTTTATCATTTTGTTACGGAATTTTATTTGTAAATTCATCTAGAACATAAAACCAAAATGGGATTTTTACATGGTCAAAATGAGACTATTATAGGTTGAAAATGAATCTATATTTTGTTCTAAATTTCACTAATATTTCATTGTTATCATACTTGAAAATCAATCATTTTTCTTTTTGGAAACTTTAAATTTTAGAAAATATATAATTCAGTCTGTTCATCAAATTAACCTTTACTCTATCGATAATCGTTTGTATCCAATAACTTACAACGTTTCACAATCAGCTTGATTACGAAAATTGACTTCAATATTTATTTTAGCTAAATAATATTTACTGTATTCTTCTTTCAGTTTAGATACAGTGAACAGACAATACAATTATTGATGACATTATATTATCGGATCATTCATGAACCAGTCGAAAGTGGGCTATCAATTCTGCTTTTATCAGTAATTTAAGTACCGATATGGCTTATAATTATATATTTGGGTTACATCGATTAGCCGAATGACCCATAAAATATGTAAACCAATTCGAAGGCTATAGAACTGAATTGAACTCTTCAATTCTGGAATGAAATCATATATACAGTAGTCAAATCCAGTGACCTAGCGGCGGCATCATCATCGGGGTCGGAGGCAAGGTCAGAGATGCTCATATAGTCTAATTTGATAATTATTGGTGGTACACTCATCAGATATAAAATAAAGGTTACATCATCGACGAAGCTCAAATTGTAAAAATTTCAAAGTAAATAGAAATATTTTCAAGATTATCCTAACCAACTCAAATTTTATTCATTTGTCATCTCACCTCACCCCATTCATTGCATACTCATCACAATAGAAATATTTAACTGTCCTGTGCGTCATTTTAATTTTTCCATGTAGCTACATTTTAATCTCAATCGAATAATGTATTCCTCTCGATCAATCAAAATATCAATTTATCTCTCATTTCCCAACAACCCCAAGCCAGTCCATACATATTTATCAAAAATGATCATGAAAATGTTTAAAATATTCAAAGCGTAGTTAGTTTAGTATATAACCAATAAAATCTACATATATACATATTTGTATCATGCTATAGAATAAGCCAAAACCTTGAAAAACACAAATAAAATATCGAATCCAATCTATCAGTATTTTATTTATAAGCATTTCCTCGTATTATTATTGGAAAACCTCAAAAATAAACAAAAATACTTTAAAACATGAAACTCTAATTTTATTTACTTTTTCCCAAACAATCCGAGTCTCAATCTCAAGTTCAATGACGATATTACTTTTAAGACTCGGACACGAAAGATGTATGTATTAGCTCAATCAGCATCGGAGCGCTTTATAATGAAACTCAGGTGAGTCAAGAAAATCGTTCGAGTCTCATTAATCATGTATTCAAACAAATATCGGATCGGACTCGAACTCGATATCAAATACCAAAACCAGCAACTACTTTCATTTCACCGCTATAAGAATTTAATGTTTATAATAAGGAAATGAATGAAGTTTAAGTGAAAGGACAATGGTGAGACCATTTTCGTACTCATCATCAGAGATGTTCATTCTAGCCAATCAAATAAGACCACAACTTACATATTAGTAAAAGTATTATAACCGAGGATTTCATTGCACTTGTTCATAAAAATGATTATTGAAGCGGATTAACATTAACTGTTTGTTAACAACTATTAAAGAGAGAGAGGCCGGAGAAGGCTCGTATTTTATTATTCCCAGTAGTCTCTCCCACACACAAACACATAGGACAAGACAGGACAGACAAGACACGACTCAGGAAAAAATTACACTTGATTGATATGAGGAGAATTAGCTCAAGGGCTTATTTGTGAGTGTGAACAATCATAATCTTAAGTGGTCGCTCCTCTTTTAATCGAAACGAGTCCGACTAGTCCGACTTTTTGAGAATTTCAGACTTTCCCTAAAAACTTGACCTTGACTTTTAATCCAAGTCCAAGAACTCGGGCTTGGATCTTCAACTTTCAAATCAAGTGTGAGGTGTCACACAACGATGCGATATATGAGACCATATAAACCTTTGTTCAGTAATCAAATGCGAGCCTCTTAAATTTTCCGGCTCGTTCCCAAAAGCGCGTCCAATTGCCTCTATTTGTAGCTTATTATTTGTACTGATGATGTCTCGATTCCTTACTGTGTGTGAGACTCTCCTTTTAAAACAAGTTAGATTTTCTACACCTTTTCATCGCGTTTGTGGAACAAGTTGGAGTCGCTACTCATTGAGATGAAGACTCGTCCAGTCGTCCTACAACGAGGTCGAGTCCCTATCCCTACATAGTAATTACCTTCCTACGCAAATTTCGAGACATATTGTAAAACGAGTCAGTAGTGGAGTCACACTGTCCGAGTAGAGTTTCAGAGACTCGGACTCGTTTGATTGAGGACTCTACTCTACACGCTAAACTACAATATAGTAGTAGAGTCTCTAATAATGAAATATCCTCAACAACATAACAAACAATTCCACAGTGCAGTGTTAAAGATCCACTAGAAATCCACTGAGGTCCCCATCATCAGAATATATTCAACAAGTGGAGTTGGAGTGATTGACACTTTGTTTTCACGTGGAAAGTGAAGGAAAAGACCACAAAAAATACCAAGGGGAACTTTTTACATTTGTCTTATAGAGTCGTCTGTCTCAATGAGTCTCAATGAACTCAAGTGACTCTTGAAAATATTTCAGAGATCAAGACCAAGACCAAAAAGCGGACGTGATTTTTAAGGTCTGTTTGTCCCATTTTATTTTTCAATCAGTTTCATCATCTGTGGGATCTGGAGGCCGGTTCCGGTTCTCCAGTCAGGGTCAGGGTCAAGGTCAAGTCTGTGGAAGAATGGATGCTCAACTAGCAGTGGTTGCCCTCCTAATTGCCATCATCTCAACCCTTGGGGTATATTTTGTCTCAACGATTGGGATTCGTGGGAAAAGTTTTGAGGAGGCCATCAAGGAACAGAATCGGGTCATTGACCTTGGAGAGACCAAGAGGAAGGTTAAGGATAAGAAGAGGAAGGTCAAGGTTAGTGCTGGAGTTTACTTTTATTTTTGGTCCGTAAGCTTAAAAACTAATCAATCAGTATATGACCTTTGACCTCTTTAGGTAGCTTCAGTGACTCAGCCAGTGGATGCGAATAAGAGCCCAGTGGAAACTGAAGAAGTGCTTCAAGAAGTCCCTATAGTCAATGGGTCTCACAAAGTAGGAATTGTCACAGTGGAGACAGAGCCCAAGTCAAAGGTTCCAGTGGACAAGCCCAAGAAGGTCAAAGAAATTCCAAAAAATAATTTTTCACCAGTTCCATTACCAAATTTAAAGGATGCTGAGGAGGTTTCAGCCCCTGACCCTGACCCAAAACTGGAGGAGAAGGAAACCACCGCCGAAGTTGACCCAAAGGAACAGGTTGAGGTCATTGATGCTTTGGTTGAGCCCCACAAGCCTGAGGAACCTGTACCGGTTGTAATTCCAAGAATGAAAAAGGTCGTTCCTCTCCGCCCAAACCGTACTTCCCAGTCCCAAAATTCCAATTCCAGAATGTCAAGTTTGAAGGAAGTGATTAATGCAATTTCAAAGATGAGCCTCTCGGACTCTGATACTCAAACTTTAATTAACATCCTTTTAAATCAACAAAATGGGAGTGGACCAGAGTCAAATAATAAAGCAGAGGATTGGGTTGAGGTAATTTAATCTAATTGCTTATAAGTTGAAAATCAGTTTCAATGGTCCCCACTTCAGCCCTAATGATGTTTATTTTGTTTTATAAAAAGGCTCGCCGTGGACCGCATTCTGATCCTCTCCAGCAACTCCAGCGTCAACTTGATAATGTTTCTGCAGACTTGGTGTCTCAACAAAGTGCATTTGCTCTTTTGAAACAAAAGTTGGAGGATGAACGTAAGAAACGCAAGGAACTGGAACTCGAGAAGGCTAATAATTTACAAGCCATTTGGGCAGGGAACAAAGAAATTGAAAAATTGAGGACTTCCCATAAAGAGGTACATATTTTATCAGATTTTCTCAAGCGCTTGAGTTAAGGAGCTATTTAACGAGGAATATTTTGCTATTGGCAATTGCTACTAATACTTTTGATTTTTGTGTGCATTCATGTATGGATCCCTGAAGACCCTTGTCCAGGATCTAAAGAAACAGGCTGAAACCACTCAGGCTTCAAACGCTGAGCTGAATTCTCGTGTTAAAATTTTGTCAAATCAGATTCGAGCTCATGAGAGCCAGAAAGCAGCGTTGGCAGTGGAACTGGACTCAGCTAAGGGTCAAATTACCCAACTAGAGTCCATGAAAGGACAGACTTCTGAACTTGATTCCCTTCAGGCTCATGTATCCGAACTTGAGTCAGTAAATAGTCAAATGGCAGCAGAATTACAATCCTTCAAAGGACAGATTGTCGAATTGGAATCCCTCAAGGGACATGTGCTTCAGCTTGAGTTGATGAAAGGTCAAATATCAGAGGAAAATCAAATGTTGAGAGAGTCCCTTAGTGGAATGGAACGACGGATTCAAGAGTTAGTGGCTACAGCTGGATCACAAGAGCAGGAAAAGGCAGAGAAAATGGTTAGTGATAAAATCAAGCCGAATTAGCATGAGCATATCCTTCTGAACGCTCAATTGTCACGATTTTTTTTAAACAATTCTGCATTTCCAGGCTGCTGAGTCAGTTATAGCAGAAATAAAGCAAAAATCAGAGCAAGAGCAAATCATCCTAAAGGAAGAGATTGCTTCCCTAAGTAGTAAACTAGCAAGTGCTCAAGAGCTTTTCAAAAAGCAAGAGATTGTAAGTGAAGTAAATATTTTAGCTATAACTATGAAAACGTGTTTGAACTTTTCTAAGGCTTCTTGTACAATAATTATTTAAGGATTCAGCAGCCATATTACTTGCCCTCCAAGGAGAACGAAGCTCCCTGGAATCTGAATTGCTCTCACTTAAAAAGCAATCAGAAACTTTCGAAAACATGCAAGAAGAACTACAGGTACCGCTCAGGCTAATTGAATTCTCGGAGTGTTACTTTACTACATGGAGCCTTTAATCTAAATGCTGCATTTTGCGAACAATTTCAGACCTGCAAAAAGGAATTTGCGTCCTTGGAAAATGAACGTTCACAGCTAGCTTCAAAAGTTAAGTCTAAAGAGGATGAAATCCAAATTCTCCAGTCTGAAAATGGTACTCTCATTGCTGAAATGGACAAATTGACTGCTAACCTAAAGTCCACAAATGTTGATTACGAAAAATTGAAAGAAGAGGTCCAGGTTAGTGCGATTTCGAAAAAATATTCATACCAACTGTAAAAATGTGTACGATTTGATGCATATCAATTTCTATGTTCAATATTTCAGACCCTCAAATATTCAACTTCGTCTCTCCAGACAAGTACGGCTAAAGAAGTTGAGGAGGCGACCATGAAAACCAAGGCTGACATTAAAATGACATTCATTTCCGCTCTCCCAGACTTACACATCGATGATTCGGTAAAAAAAATATACCTCGACTCTTAAAATCCCTATCAATGAATGTTGAGTTTCAGCCTCTTAAAAACATCGATTTATCTAAAATTCCAGAATCCTGCTTGGATCCAAAGCGTCGTCGCTGAGCTGAGTGGGAGATTGGCAGCTCGTGAAAGAGAAAATGAGACTTTGAAACAAAATGTAAACATCCTTTAAAATCATAATTCTAGTAAGCGATACAAAGTGATACATTTTTGACTTCCTATATATAATCTAGGAGTCCAGCTTGAAACAGAGCCTTCAGAACGAACGAACCAATTTAACAAGCCAAATTGAGGTGCTAAACAGCAAATTGGTATGTTGTCTCTTCTAATTATTACTGAATTGATTCAGAAGTACCATAATACGGAGCGATTTGAATTTTTTACAAACATGTCTCTTACAAAACAGGCAGCGTCAAAGGATCAACACATACAAGAGCTCAATCGAGAAAAACAAGAAAAGTTGACCTTGGACCAAGAATGTGAAAACCTTCGTGCTAGCCTCGAGGACTACAAGCTCTCAGCAGTGTGTGCTGAAACTGAACGAAAGGAAGCCGTTGAGTTTGGAAAGCGCTTAGAAGCTGAAATAGCTGATCTAAAAGTACGTTGATTAAAAATTTCGTCGTGTCGAGAAGAAGCCCAGAACCCTCAAAATTACACAGAACTTTATTGTATTCATTCATTTTCCCGTATACTAGGAGCAGACCCAAACCCATGTCAATGTGACCCAACCCCAATCCGAGCCTCGAAATGGCATTGAGACCCTAAATGGTGCTCTTGACCTTATTAGTTCGACAGTCCTGGAAGGGACAACCCCACCACCAACCCCACCCAAAGAACCAGAGAAGCCAAAGAAAAAGAAGGTACTAGGTTTCAAAAATTTCTTGAGTGGAAATAAGTAATAATTTCAATCTTCAACCAAAATCAAAATTCAGCAATATATTAGAAATTAGACATTTTAGCCAAAAGCCAAAATACGACACAGCAATAAGCTAAACTAAACCTAATAATCCGCCATGCTAAAGCCTTAGGCTCTTATAAATGCTTAGATATTAGTGCAATTTTAGTTTTTATATCAAAGCATTATAATTATAATTCATACAATGTTGTATTTGATTTGTCTTTAGAAGTGAAATACACAAAAGGTTTTGTTGCTTAATATAATTGAGTTTGAGTGTTTACAAAATACAAAAAATCCATTTATTACATGTATTTGTCTTTCGCGTGTGTTCCAGGCTCAACTTCTACGTCTCTTGCCATTGCCCAGTGTCGACTTATACTTTGAGCTCGGATGAAGTACTAAAAATGTGGTGTGTGAAGCCAAAATGTTGTTCTGCTGGTATGGTGGGGTGAACTGTCTCTGTGTCTTTCTATCTCTCACTCCATTCCTTCCTATCTCATCTCAAACTATGACCTTGACCTTTGAGCATATATTGCTTTGGCCATTTTGTGTAATCCAACCCTCCAACAACCAACATCCGTTCTTCACGTGTCTGGCCCCTTGTGGAGGAAAAATGCTTCAGCAGCTTGAAGTTGTAAATAAAATTTTTGTGCTACGACCTTACTATGTAACGTTAGGATCAACCAGGACTATGGAGCATTATACTGTAGTTGCTCCAATTTGACAATAACAAAAATAACTTGCTTTTTATTTTTTCTTCTTTAAATTTTCAAAATTATACTACCTTTAGAAAAATTGAATTTCAGTTGAATTGGTGCTGCAGCTGATAACTAAACGATGCTGATTTTAATTAGATGCCTTTAAAATATGTAATGATGCCTCTTCTT
>JAQIYE010000188.1:0-15622 GCA_034699765.1 Xenyllodes armatus
TGTGTATTCCAAACGCTTTAAGTCTTCGTCGAAAATGTATTTTCAATTTTCATTTCGTCTTTAAGGATGACAACATTGACAACATGTATCCTTACTTTGTACTGCGAAACTGCCAAGTAACTGGATCTTTCGATAATAGACATTGTGCAAAAATCAAACATATATTCCAGGGTTTAGTGTGCCAAAACACATTTTGCAATTTTCTTAAGGGTGATTTTGACTCATTAACTATCATTTGATGGGGGTATAAAAATAAATAAAAAAACCTTGCAACATTCTATGGCATGGCATCATATGTATGGCAATATGTCATGTGTAGAGGAGTGCCATTATTATTTTATGACTCCTGTAAAGGGTTTATTAGTTTTTTTCATGGGCCGCACATGTTGAAAAGAAAGCCAATTTAATCCAATGATATGTTTTTTGGTAGGCGAGACCGGACATCAGCGTGTTTGTAAACGGCTTTAGTGCTCCACCATGGACTTTTAGCTCCAGGAGTCAGCCATGTCTATTTTTCAATTCTCTAGCACCAAAGACAAGAGACAAGCCTGAATTTTGAACCATGTGAGAGAAAAAACAATGAAATTTTAATGCAAGCTAAAGTCTAGGTTGTTTGTTGTAGACTTGGTGTTCCGGAACATGAAGAGTCAAAGCTTGTTCCAGAATAAGCTTTTGTCCTCCTTTTTAGTCTCATTAAATTTTCAGGACATGGTCGTTTGGTAGTGGTCTGATGTGGAACTTATTAAGGAGTTGACCTCCTAATGGGTGACTTTTTCAAACTTAAATTTTTTTTGGGTATTTGTGTTTATAGAATTCGTTAACTGCCCAATTCTAAATTCACGTTTGATAATAGTGGCGAACTTTGTTGTTAGCTTTTTGCAATGTTCCGATCGAATCTTGTTTTTGTAGCTTTTCGTTTAGGTCGGGTTGGGACTTTAATAAGCTGCTATATTTCTCATATACATTGTTACAAAAAAATTTAATATTTTTTTACGATGATTGGATAGCGTGTAGTATAATCATTTGATGTTCTCTCCGACTCTTTTTTTGTTCGTTTATTAAAAACTTCGTCAATTGCCTGCTAAGCCTACTTTCTACATGACCAAAACATGAAAAGCGTATCAATCGAGAATGGAAAGGACATACTCATCCTTAGTCAAATGGATACGCATACACATATATTAATACTGCTGTTTGCAGAGGCCGAGTTTATGAATCGAGCTGTTTGCAATTGTTTTGCTGCATTTCTCCTCACAAGGAATATTTTATAACAAAAAGTACATAATTCGCTTTCACTATCTCATGCGTTCAAAAGAACTCCGGAAATATGAAAAGCAAAAGGCTAATTTCGTTATATATTTATTCGGGATAATATAGTGAGAAAATGACAGATGTGAAATCGACTCTTTGATGTGTAAAAATACAATTGTTTTGCATCCTTTAGCTTTCACTTCAATGTTTTACAAGCATATTTGTACATTTGACCAAAGGGGAGAGTAAAGGTATTACTTCTTATGAACTTCAACGATTCTATTTTGAGTTGATATGAATCTTGGCCGGAGGCCGCTTGCTAATACTGAATTATTTTCTCTGTTCTTTCTTGATTTCATTCATCCGATATTTAATTTAATATCTTACCTCTCTCATGAACGCTGTGAACCTTGAACAGTGAATTGATAAAATAAATGTACATTTAAATTGAGGATGTTTAAGGACATGACAAACTTTTATTGATTGTTATTGTGGTAGTAAACAGTTATATCGACCCAATATTTGGTATGAGAAATGAAAATGAAGGAAGGAGATGACTCCTTGTCCTTGTAATGTACTCTTCTATTGTTCTCCTGTGTGATTACCACCAGACATCTTTAGGATGTGCAACGACAGCCCAAGCTATCTTAAAAGTTCCACACAATAAAAGTAAATAGATCAGGAGGGTCTTCTTTCCTGTTTGTCGGGTAAGCGGTCTCGTTCCTTACCAGTTTTCCCCTTCCGTTTCTTTCACTTTTCGGGCATCCTTTGCTTTCACTTTTGACTTTGACCCTTGAGAGCTCATACAACATTAGATAAAGAGCCGTGATGAGAAATAAGGGCGATGGTTCGAAGTATTAATAGAAAAACAACATTGAATTGTAGTCAATTCTTGTCATGTCGTCTTGTTATGTCACGACAGGTTTTGAGTAGTTTTTGAGAGCAAAGATTTTGAAAGACCAGTAAAGGCAGGCACGAACGTTTTAGACCGGTCTCCAGCTTGCCAGCTCAGGTGGCAAGTTTTTTTTGAAGCTGGATTGGATTGGAAATCTATAGGAAATCGCTAAAAACATGTGAAAGAGAAAGTTATCATATTAATGATGTGTTGCATAATTGGTAGCAAAAAGAATTCATCGTTAATATTTCATGAAAACTCATCGTAAGTAAAGAGCTAATAAGATTGTTCAATGGGATAAAAGACAAACTTAAGTTGTGATGTGAATATCTTAACTTTGGTGTTAGTGACAAGACAATGACAATATCATAAATGAATTGGAAATGAATGAGCTTACCACTCAAGAGAGATATAAGAGGAACTCAAGGGAGAAAATATACGAGGTGTTTATGTTTTCAAATAATTTTTGAACCTGCATATTTCTTCAAAGCTCACTTGAGAGCCCCGAACATAAAGATGTTAAGGCTTATAGATTGAGGAACTTATTGCAGGTCTTGGGTGAGGTCATTCAAGGAAACCAAACCACCAACAGCTAATTATAGGAAACTTCTCACTCAACGTGAGTATCATGTCATGCCAGTTTGAGAACTCCTTTCTCTCATTCCCAATGATGATGAGATCAGAATGAGTTTTCACAGCTCATTCAGCTCAAAAACATCAACGCCAACATTCTTCTTCCTCTCAAAAGGAAAGTATCATGATGGGAAGTATCAATTGTAATGGTTTTGATGCTGTTGAGATCTGAGAATGAGAGACATTCACGAGTCTCCTCTTTTGTAGTTGATTGTGGTTGAGATCCTGATCCTGATGGTGTGGAACTTATTAATATGGGACATGGTTGTTAAATATTCTCTTCCTGATGATCATGATGTGGTGTCCAAAATAATAATATTCTTGTGTTTGCGTGCCTCCGTTCCCTTCATGCGTGTCCAATTATAATGGGTTACGTATCTTATAAGGAGGTAGATATGGGATTATGGGAGCGATCTATTCTAGTGATTTTATTTGGAAGTCATTGAAATCATGGTTTGAACATCGGTTTGTCGGGCTTTTAGCGTCGGACGCTGAGACAATTGTATAGGCTCGGTTCGGGCCAAGTATGGGGTTAATCTTTTATCCACTGTCTCTGTGTCAAAATTGTGACAGGGACAGATAAGAATCGACTAAACTTTGGGTTGAAAAATACTTGATATCCGTCAATGGGCCTTGTCCTGAATCCGAAATTTGTAGCATTATAAATACTGACTTTTATTAGTGCGATTTTTTCTTCAGGAACGTTGTGAAGGTTTAAAATTACAATGAAGAGTGCAATTCTGTGGCAGAATAAAATGTAGTTATCACTGAAGATGCTTTCGGTATTTTGGGCTCGTACATGACTATAAGTAGGAGAAACTAGGACTAGGATGATGGAAAGACAAGGAGACAAAAACTTTCTTGGAGAAAATACTATGAAAGTGTAATTAAAAAATAATTATTACTGAACGAAGATGGAATTTAGTCTCATTTTGAGCCATTAATGAATCTTCAATCACGACTTTTAGTTGTACCCTTGGTTGTTAATTGTAAAAGGGCTAGTTTGGCATAACAGAACTTTTAATTTGTATGATTTTAGGGCCGTGTCATGAATATCGTGGTCTAGATTTTTCTACATTTGTTTTTCATAGAAATGAAAGTTAATCAAAGCAATGAAAGAAAAACTAGTTCATCCATTGTCTTGGCACAATGATACGTATTTTGCAATTTTGTGGTCTCTTATTTTTGAATCTCATGTTCCGATCCGTTTAAGTTTAAGATGAAGACAAAGGAGTCTTCTTTGAGAAAACAATGAGGTTGATGTGATATGAGCTAGATCTGTCTCATATAATGAGATGAGATTTAATAGGATTTTGTTCTATCCACAATTTTGTCCTGAACTTTCTATGTATATTATAAGTTATTATGACGATCTAAAGGATCTTACTTTCTATTTATTTACATGAGGGTAAACCAGAATACGCAAATACCACGGATTCAAATCCAATATGACTTGATAGGAAGACAACTGAAAAGGTGACAAGTCGGGTTGATATGCACTAAACATATATAAGTCGTGGAACAAAACAACAGAACCGACATTTTATCTGGCAGGAGATCAATGATATATATATGCTTCCACTCCAGCTTAGATGAGATTATGGACCAAAAAGAACTCATCTGTTGTTTATCTCACTCTAAACCTCCGTCTCTGTTCATTCTCATTTTTTAAAATTAAATGAAATAACCTTTGATGACATTCCAAGACTCCTCATTACAATACCATTACATGCCAAATCTAAAAAAAATTGAAAATAGAAAGAGTTACACATATCATGGCGGCATTCGAACCTCTGAGGTCGTCTGATGGATGTGATATGGGACTTTCGGAGCTTAAGATCTAATTTTTGTTCATAAAACCGTCATCTTCGTCTCTCTAGCTTATTGGCACTCCAAATGTCTTTGCATTTTTTTTGCATTTTCCCTTTGTGTCTGACGACGACATGAGCCGTGGTTACATACTCGTACTCGTATGTGAGGAATGCCCCGTGATCTGATTTAATCCTTTCTTTTGTTATACATTTTTCTATCTAGAGACCCGTTCTTTTTCTCTGTCTACCTCAGGTTTTGATTAATGTCATTAGTTTGAAGATTTAACGCCCTTGGAATGGGAAGAGAAACCTTGATTAATGTGATAAGATGGAATATGGGTGTGGGAGAGATTTGCATTGTGATGTGACTTGATAGTTGATGTGATCCAGGGATTTGGAATACATTTTGAATTTAAAATGGAGTTTAAAAAACTACGAAATATGATTACTTCCTTACAATTACTACTTACTTTTGTAGTATGCATATGCTTTTTTATATTTTCTAAAACAATTTTTAAGTTGAATTGTACGGCTCGTGTTTCTTTTGCTCGAACTGAATTATGATTTTTAGGCTTAAACAATGTGATTTTCTTCCAAACGGCGCTTTTAATTAGCATTTTTGGGATGAATTTGTAATAATTGCAAAATTTAAATCGGACAAGAGATTAAATTAAAACCCCATATATCTCTTTTGGTTCTCAATGTTTACTTGGTCCAGAAAATGAATTGCTACTATCGTCTGCCATTTTGTGGTTTTAGATGCGTATGGACAAAAGAGAAAGAGAGTGAAGCTTTCCCCAAGAATAGTTTTAGTTGGGCTCGCTTATAGATTTTACCAAGCAGTTTTTAGAACCTTGAGAGATTTCCTAATTAATGAGAGGATTATGAGCCTGTTAGGCCCCTCTTATTTTATTCTCTTCTTCCCATTAGATTACTCCCTTGCCCTTACTTCATTATCATCGTAGAAGATCATTAAGCTCATTAAGGTTAAGGGAGGCTCAAAATCATCAATCATTCACTCATCAACTCCGGGCCTACTAATTAATGCCATGAATGAATGTTGCTGGCAGAGAGCTGTTAACTTTTGGTATTATTTGGTATTGTGCTTGTACTATTGTTAAAATACAGTTTTAGGAAGTACGGAAGTACTACATAAGGATGACCATGAGTTTCCGGTTTCTGATTAAATGCTGAGTAGCATTATTAGTTGTACAAATCACAATGCAAAATATGACGTATGGATATGGATTCTGTGGTTTAAAATATCTATCTTTACTGTATATACTTCTACTTTTGTGGTTTCTGTTTATATAATTTACCGATTATAAAGCCGTTGTTGATTCAAAAGGCCCATAAAGTGGACATAATAAATCTTACTAAAAGTCAAAGGTTAAGTTCAGCAACAGTAGTGATTTATTTAGGTCTTGTTTTGTAAGGTGCGTCGGAATTAAGCTAACTGACGAAAAATATTTGAACCATATATTTCTTTTATTTCCATGTTAGGTTTAAAGGTTGGCATTTGACAATATGTGAGATTTTTCTAAAAATTATTAACACGATGAAAGCTCATATTCCAAGAAGAAAGATGATTTTCTTCAATTGATAATGTTAATCAACTCTTTCTATTGCTATTAAACCAAGAGTTGTTGTGGAGTGAAATACAATAATATTGATATTTAGTGGTTAAAATACAAGGGATATAAGGATTAAGGATGATGAGAATAATAATAACAGTAATAATAATTCATATCTTTTCTTCACATATGGTGAAATTGGGTCTACACATTACACATCTGTCTAGCCTTACAATAAGATGAAAGGACCTGCTAAAAATAGACATGAATCTCTCCAAGTGAGTGTACAGTATTTGCAGTAAGTAACAGAATAAGATTAGAGATGAGCTGGAGGGGATTAAATTGAAACCAAGGACTTTTAGTGCATCATAAATAAGAAAATACTCTTCGTTCATGAAGGTCCTCTACCATGATGATGATGATTAGGAATGAACCATTTATAAGTTGTAAGAAATGAATATACACGGCAATTTAACAAGTGGAAGTGGCATCATTAAACTTTGACAAAACATAAAACGGTAAAATGACAAAGAGAAAAATGCCGAAGGCTAAATAGAATTAGAATTGAAAGTCTGAATGGGAATGTTCTCAAATGTAAGGTTGTTTTTGTTTGATCAAAAAATTATCGGTCCGATATTTTTTGGCCTGAGCCTGGGATCATGGACCTTTAACTGAATCCATTCGTAAAGATCCAAACTTGTCTATTTTGTAGACACAACTCAAAGACTGACAAATGATCTTACAACAACTGTTTCTTTTTGGGTTGAAAAGAAAAGGAGGATCTTCTTGTGATCTCGTGGTATTATGAATTGGAATACTTATTTTCTGAGATTTGATAAATGACTTGTTTTAGTGCAAATGTACTATACGGAATGGGAGGAGGAAGAGAACCTCGTAAATCCATGAGAGTCAAAATATTATTTACATCAGTTATCATATTTAAGATGATCTTGATGGGAAAATATGAGTTATGAATGAATGAATAAGATTGAGAATATAGTATATGAGATGAGCTCTTCTTGAGTGCGGCTTATTGTTGTTGTGGACCGACCCTGGGATTTTGTGATGATAGGATTTTTGTAGGTTAATTACATATAAAGTATGCGGAACTTTGTTCATGACGATTATTATTATCTTTTATGTTATCATCATTTAAAATAAAATTAGGTGACAATGAGAATGGGAAGTCTCAAAGAAATGTCGAATCACGACATTCATATTGAATTATTACGAAGTTTATGGTATAAAATTAATTTGTTCTATTTTCATTCACATATTTAAATCTTTTGGCTTTTGTTTGAATTTTGATTCAGGTTGACGATGGAGCTATAACTTGCCCTCCAATCAAAAGAAAATCAGTTCCAGAAGATCCAGAGAATATTGTGAGTCGAGAAATTAAGAAGGTAAGATAATTTTATTAAATGACTCGGCTTTTCAAAAGTGGTTTTAATTGCAAAAGGCTTATAAATGTTCACGTGTACGGAATCTGAATAAGAAACCTAAATTAGTCCAAGCTAAATTGAATACTAGAGTGCTTTTTGTGATTCGGTGATTGTTAATTCTCATGAAAAATTCACATCAAGTCATATCGAGTTGATCGTTCACAATTTGTGAAGAGGTTTCAAATCAAAAGAAAATTAGTTCAAAGATTTGCAATATCACCTCATTGTTTCAAATTACCTTGAAGGCTCTTCTTTCGAAAGAGTTGTCAATCTTGAATGAGGACTTCCTAGTGTGCAATTTTAAATTTCAACGTAATACTCGTTTAATTTTTTAGTTTAGTTACTTTTGGTTATATTCATTAGCTTATTACTTGCACTGTCATTCTATTATTCTTTCTGTGAGGACAACAATACAAAAAACACGAAAAGGGTTGAGGAAGGGAAAAACCGTTGTTGATTTCAACATCTTTTAGCAACGTGCCAATTTTAACAATCCTTAGATTAGATTGGTTTCTCATCCTTCGTCATCTTAGGATGAAATTTCTTCATGATTCATCCTTCTGCTTCTTCTGACCAAAAAACCAGAATAACAACCGTGATATGATTGAACTAGAAGAGAAAATTGCAATGCTTCAAGGCAGTTGATGGTTTTTGATAATAATGTTGGGTTTGTTGGTTGTGGAATTAGGACTCTACTAATGGAACATGAAGAAAAAGGGAACCAAACAACGTGAACGTGAGATTCTTGTTGTTAACCCTTTTATCGAAAAAAGTTAAGGAATTACAGCATCAATGGATCCTGGCATGGATACATGAAAAAGCTTCTATGATTGCTCAAAATTCAAAAATCAACTTCCATCATTTTAACAGATTACATGGAACATTTTCCATCCATGTGATCTTCCACGACCTAAAAGTTAAACTCTAGAAGATTCTTTTCAAGGATATTTCACATGGGTTTGGCTGCCTCGTATAAGCCATCCTTATACGAGAAGACCGAAACCATGTGAACCATCCTTGATTCTTTTCTACCTTGTTAGGTTTTTAGTTCCTTTTTAGTTTCTTATTTTGAAGACTAAGGTGATGATTAGTATTAGGGTAGGACTTTTGTTTATCCAAGATCATGTTCGTGGGAATTCACTTGAGTTGAGGTTACAGGAAATAAGCTCGTTTTCATTTTGTATTAAGCCTTGTGGCCATGTAGTAGTTTTTAGTTTGTTGGGATGTCTATCTAAAGATAGGTTTTTAAGTGGTTGAAGAATGATGTTGGTTGTTGACTCATGTTTCATTTTCCCAAGATAATAACTTTACTTTTAAGATGAAGTTCAACACTTGTTTCCTGGTTCTTTTTCTGAATTTGATTGTAGCTTAGCCGTATAGCATTAGTTGTCGATTGCTTGTGCTTTCTCAAGATTGGGTTTCATCTTACTTAAGTGTAGGAGGTGTGTGCTAATCATGAACCGTTATGTTTTATATTAAATTTACTGGCTTATGTTAGGTTAGATACAATTTTATTTTAAGTGAGGGGATTAGTAGGAAACGTAGGCTCGTTGAGAACGAATCTAACCCATTTTACGTGATTATGATATGAGCTCGATGTAGTTGGGCTAGGGGCTAGAATTCAATTGAAATTACAACTCAGGCATGGATGAGTCGTTGTTTTTAAAAATTGAGAATTCTATGATATAAAAACAGTTTACCAAACATTTTCTACTCTGTTGCTTTTGAAAAATTGACCCATTTCGGTGCATTGTAATTTTGATTTAGATTTGATAACCGGGTCATAAATGTACATGTGTGCTCTTGTACTGAACTTTGTTGCAGAAATATCGGAAATAAATCCAATTTTTTATTTGACAGAGACAAAGGCCAATTCATTCATGGTCCATTCAAGCTCTCTCCTTCTCCCTAATGGTGTTATAAACTGGCTTGTGTTGGAGGTAGAACCTATATTTTGGAAAATTGCAAAACCTCCAAACGTACGTACGAAAATGTAGTCCAAAATTCAATTGAGTGAGCCTTGAGTTAGTTATAGGTCGAGATCGAGAGGAACCTTGTAAGGTCCTTGTGAGAACCCTCAAGTCGCCACATCACATACTTACATTACAACATGTACATACTCTCTTCGACTCTTCACTTGTTTAGCTTCTTTGAAGTACCATTGTTGGTTGGTTATGGTTAGTTACATCGAGTCTCAGCATAAAAATCTTAAAGAAGCTTTCCTTACAAAAAAGTACTTCATATAATAGTAGAATACACAAGAAATTCGGGTATCTGAACTGAGCTTTTGCTTTTACATATTCATGTAGAGTATACTTTCTCCATGCTTTCACTTCATAAAAAAACCAGGTAGACACAAGAATAAGAAAGCAAACTAGTCCTGTGGGCTAAAAAACTCTTTTTATATTTTCTCCTCATTCCCTCCCGCATCTTATATTATTTCCACTTCCCTGAGTCTTTCTTACTTTAAAGTTTATTTGGTCGCTAAGCAGGCATCGGCAAGAAGGGTATTTAGGGTGTTTCGGAGGGGTCCCGGGAAAAATTTGTCAAATACCCTTCAGTTTAGGGTATTTGAGTCGGAAAATGTCAAAAAATCTTCGCGCTCGGCGCGAATTTAGGGTATTTGACTTCCAAAATGGCAAAAAATCTTCGCGCTCCGCGCGAATTCAGTGTTAATTACACATCAAGTTAATTTTTGTCGCACTTTGTGCCCATGCAATATACAAGCATATGTATTAGGCACGTACGGGGTAGTTAGGGAGGGGGTTAAAATTTTGTCGCAGGGAGGGGGCTGGCTCTGACCAACTTGCCGATGCCTGTCGCTAAGACTCACCCTTTATACATTCAAACCCACACAAAAAGACTCAAGGAAAAGACTTTCTTATAAACAAGAAATTTAATAATAAATTCATACGAGAGACTTTAGGAGAAAAAGAATCAGAAGAGGATTTACTTGGAAGAGGATTTGGAATTTGGTGAAAGTAGAGCTTCGAGGCTATTATTACGGGTTGTTGTTGGATGGTAGTATTTGTATTTAAACTTACTTATTTTCCTTAGAAACTTTTTATTTTTTTACTTTCTCCAAGCTGAGAGAAAGCTTAAGAAGACGTGGACATTGTGTTGTGAATGTTAGGAATCTAAATCCAATGCCTTGTCTGTGTTAAGATCGTGACTGGGAAATGTACAACTTTCTCCAGCTACGAAACCACAAGCAATTCGTATCTTTTGTATGTGTTGGTAATAGAATGTAAATGTAGGGGAAAGGAAATTTTTCTCTACTTTCACTGTGCTGCGTTCATTTCGTTCCTGTTGAAGGGTTTCTTTCTTACTTGTATTGTTGTTGTGGTCTCGTTAATTTCAAACCATCTCTTGCATGCCCTCCAAGTCTAATTGTAAGTTTAAGTTGATTCTTAAGACCAAAAAAGGCTTAATATTACTACTCGTTAAGATCTGATTGAGTGGTTGAGTAAAATTTATTTATTTATTTCAAAACAGTACCTATTAATATAGGCAATTACACTGTTGACAATTTTGCACTTTTATACATGAAAATAGTACTGAAAAATAGAAAAATAGCATGCACCTTACTTATACCTCCTCGGGTCTTTCAACACAATTACAAGTTCACATGACAAAATTAACAATCATTTCAGATTAGTTGTATAAAGACAAGTTATGAAATGTAAATTATAAATATTTAATTGATTTGTGCATTCCTAATTAGTTTCAATATTTCAAATGTTACTTATCTAGCTCCCCTCGTCCAAATAATTCCGGTATTTGCATCATCTCCAAGAGAAACAGATACAGGTCAATTGAAGGGCTCACCACTTTGAACTTTCACCTTTTCCTCTGCGTCCTTCTCTGGTCTCCTCTCCAGTTCGAACCTTTCTCCAGTCTTCTCTCCATTCTAAGCATTCTCATATTAAGTGGGAGATCCTCATCAATGTAGACTTTTGGAAACCTCCAGGACAACCTCAAAGTCTTTTTTCAGCACATTACTTAATCTCTTGAGTCGAAATTTTCAAATTGGACCAGTACAGGACGAGGGATCGGTCGCTGGTCACTCTTGAATTTTTGATTTCCAAGCCGAAGTACCCTCCATGGTTTGACAGCTTTTAAACCCATCTCGGACTGAATTAGAGTTGTAGCCTTTTGGAACAAACAAGTGTTTTTTTCCTTCTCATCCTCACTAAGACCGTGAATGATCACATTCTTTCTCCTCACCATTCTCTCCAAGTTATTTGTGAGTCGTGTAATTCGTTTTTGGTCATGAGGGTCAGGGCATGTTGTAGTTAGCACAGAGTCATTTCTTTGACACACATTGGGCTTTAGGTCATCTGTTTTGGAGGTTGCAGTCTCGAGCTCTTTTCTCCAGCCGGTTTCGAAATCTTTGATTTTGTTTGTCACGGTCTTCCTCTCCTCCGAGATCAAGGTTATCACATTTTTATTGCAAACTTTCACACTCTCGGACACCGTTGTTATCTCTGACCTCAGTTCCAACTCAGCCTTCTGGAGTTTTAAAACAATGTTCCCCCTCTCTACCTCAGATACCTCTTTCAACGAATTCATCTCATGGGTTAATACACTTTGACGGTCATGAAGGGTATTAATCAGGTTTAACATTTCCTTGCATTGATCCGTCAGTGGTCCCACGATTTCTCCCACCATTTTGTCAACCTTAACCATGAGGATATCAATGAATTTCTCCATCGTTTCTTCATTTATTAAGGTCTTCAGTCTGCCCTCCAGGTCTCTTCTCCAGCTCTCAACATCTGACAGTGTGGCAAAGGGTTGGGTTAGTTGGGGTGTTTCCACTGGGCTCTCAGCTGGGAATTTATTTTTATTTTTCTTACTCCCTCCCGGCATGGTACTAAACTTTAATGGGTTGTCAAACTAGTAATTTGCACAGGATAATGTTGACTTTGGTCTCAAATTGAAGCTTGAGGAATTATCTTTTTAATGATCTTAATTTCACTTAGATCTGACATGACTGTCACCGTTTAATTATAGTGAAAATCTTTATTTAGCTCAAATTGGGTATTTTCCTCTCAAATTCAAATCTCGCTAAAATGTTTAAAAACCAGTTCATAAAGTACTTTATTCAGTCATTTTTGTGGAATAATGTGAATATATATGATGAGCTTTTGATTTTGAGGCTTTGGAGTTAAGAATCAAGTAATTTTAACTACTTCTTCAAGGAATAAGTCCAGAAGCTGCAATTTTACAACCCTATGTGAAACTAACTTGTTTCTTCTTTTTATTTTGAAATGTAAACTAATTTTTAGAATGATACTTAAGGCTTTGGTTTGATGAGCAGCCATTTTAAAACTTTTAAGTCAGGATGAGAATTTTGAGATTTGTGACCAAATTTCATAAAATCCTCACTAATGTAATTTAAGATGCCGGTTTCTCCATCTCCATCATCCAGGTTCAGCTCTCAGATGTTTTTGCTCATTCAATTCTACTACAGAGGTAGAGACTACATATTTGAAGTCTTAACTTAACTTATTTTTATTTTAAAAAGAAACGCAAGTTGTGTCTTCCTCCTGCTTTGAATTTAGAAAAAAGTCATTTAAAGGAGACAATACATTTGGTAGAAGTTTTGAGTTTGAAGACGGAAATAACGGGTAACGGGTCTGTCCCTAATTCATCCAAATGACATTATTATTATTCTTGAATTATTTTTTTGGCTAAGGCAAAAAAGATCTCATTATGGCATTCCACGTCCTTCTTGAAGAGTCGACTAAAATGTATTTAAGAAAAAAGTGTCCCTTGTTTTATTTTTCTCCCTGCCACTCATAGCTGCTAGAGAGCCTGTCCTGGAATTTTTCAAAGATCCTCTGCCTGGATAACTAATTTCACGTGTTGGGGTATAAACTAAAAGGATTTTGTTTCAAAAAAACATCAAGATTAATACTATTTTAAAAACTTTGAAATTGAAGGATCCACGAGTTTTATTGAAAACTGAGTTTTTGAACAAAGGAAAAATGTAATCTTAAATTTTATACGTAATACTTCAATTACGATAATAATTGAGATTCTGCTTGTAAAGATTCAACCGGTAAAATCTTTTTTGGTTGAAGAATGAATTTTTAAACCCACCCCTCTGGTTTTAATCATCATTATAATTGTTTTGTGTGGCGGCATGGACCGTTTAGCATGAATTGAATTGGGTTGGGCTAAACCAACTACTAAACTCCCATTGTCTTTCTTCTCTCCGTTGAAACGGTTAAAATTTATTAAGTTCATAATACACAATGGGAACTCAAAATAGTGGAATAATTAGATCAGAGGATCCTACGCTAATTTTGTATTGTTATTATACAGTAGGTTGAGGTCCACAGCATCATCTAAATTTGAATTCTCTGTCTCTCTCCTTAAAATTTTTAAATCACCAACCACCAGTGTCAGATGTATTTATGGCCTAGATTTTGATTATTTATGTATCGTTGAGTTTTTAATTTGTTGTAGGTTTACAAAAGATTCAGGCCAAAGTTTTTTGTAATTAAAATAACTTGTGTGGCTTTTGAATCATTTATTGAGCTGCAAGTATTTCTACAGTAATGAACCATGCTGAAATTCAATTTAGTGTTTTTTTGCCAAGAAGGAACTTCAGTTGATGTAGAGGCTATATAGTACAAGCACATTAAAGATAGGGCTACTTGCCAAAATGTCCTCAATAAAATGAAATCTTTTGTTCTGTGAGATATCAAAAGGAATATATAAAACAATGTTCAAGAAACCTTACAATCTAAATTTAATAGAACTTTGTTCCATGAAGCCAAGACAGTTGAAATATCGGGCGCTTTTGTAAAAGACATTTTAAAATCAATTTTCTTCATAAATTGCATTCCATTCCTAAATGTTCCATTCCCATAACTTTCTTATCTCATAGGTTTGAAGTTTGACACTGTCTCCCATGAGAAGGGTTGTCCTTTAACAAAATATTTTTTAAATTTCCCAAGGCCATGATATTAAAGAAAGAATCCCTTCTCCTTGAACAAAGTCAAATATCGGCTAGACATTTGGTTGTAAACTCGTACCCGTTTGTTATTGTTTTTTTTTTTACCTTCTACCCTCTCTCACCTGGTAGGCCTTCGAAAACAATAAAAACAAAGTACCTCTACTATTACCAAAGTTCTTCTTAGCTTTTAGCTTTGGGAGTCATTTTGTGTAGTCTCCTCTCTTGTGTGTGTGTCTTGATATAAAATAGATTATTATTATTTATTCAAGGGGCCAGGAACTCATTCAGAAGCCAGGTCCAGGACCAGGACCATGAAGGCAAGAGATATTGAAAAATGTTTTACTCTAAATGGAGGAATTGGAAGGAGAAAAGAATAAAAAATGGGTGAAAGTACTCTTGGAAAATGGTTGAAGGAGTCCCTTTTGTTCCATTCATGCTTTCTTTTTATGTATTATGTATCTTTAGCCAGTTTGTTATTGTTGACTAATATTTATGAGATGAGTCTCTAAAGAGAAATATCTAAAAGGATTTTTATCCTCTACCTCTTTGTTTTTTTTCCCTTTGCTAATCCTTGGGAATTCATTCAACATTCTATTTTACAAAAGTATTGTGATTTGTAAAATCATACAATTTTGTATGCGAAGATCAGTCGGATTCATAAAATATGACCAGAAGAGTCTGAAACTGGAATGTTCATGTACTTGGCTACTTGCGATGTTGCGGTTGCACTTTTGGTGATGATTTCCACTTAATTGGTCTCAAAATTGAGTTCAGTTTTTATAACTTTCACCTAAGTATCTGGAGAAACATTAAAATTTCAGGTTCTAAAATACATGAGCTTGACTGGCGTAGTTCACAGTTCAGTTAAATGATGAAAAGTGATGGCCCTGTAGTACGTGCATTATGAATGCAATTAGTGACTCCAACTCCAATGAATAGTTCATCATTCATTTATTAATGGGACTTTTGGCCTACGGGTTTTGGCTTAGAATCTTAAACAGCAAAGAAGACTCGCTCCTAAGATCAGCCTACTATGAACTACGGCGCGC
>JAQIYE010000189.1:0-15584 GCA_034699765.1 Xenyllodes armatus
AAAATAAATGTAAAATAATTCTGAAAAAGAATACGACTACATAGAACATCAGCGAAAAACAGCATATGAGCATAAATGGTTATAAAAGCCTTTATTTGACTCACATAATAATGTACATTCATTTTATGTTTTTTAAAACGAACTTTTTTTTATATACAAGACTAGTTTATGCCATTTTGGTTAAATTCCTATAAATTGTAAAAGACGTGTAATAATTGTAATTGTAAAAAAGTGGTGCCGATGGTATCAGGCTTTAAATCCAATCCCACATCCACCCTACCTAATGACACAATTTTAAAGTATATTCTTTCTTGTCCCGTTCATGACACGACACATGACCTTTGCCTCAACTCAACTTTGACCGGAAAGTACTGATAAGTTGAGGAGATATCAGAGGTCAGAGTTGTCGTCGGGTGTAGATCTTTCAGGACGTTGTGGGTGTCAAGTTGCAGTTGGGACTTTGGGTGGTCGTCGTGGGTTAACCGACTCGTTCATGCAAGGCAGGGTCATTTATCTTGAAAGACTGATTTGTCCGATTTCATTGACTTAAGGTCAAAGGTCAAGGTAAGGGTGAAAAAATATAATTGGTCAATTAACTATAATATATAGTGTAATTTAATGGGTGTCACATGTTGATTTGATGGGACGTGTGACGTGGGTTCACTGGTATGGTACATGTGGCATGTGTGTAATCGAAGGTCAATAGGTCAAGGAAGGCCAATAGTCCTGGGCCTGGGTTCTCTCGTTGATGTTGATACCCCTTTAAAATGTTACATTTATATAATATGTAAGCGAGTTCGTGTAAATGTCATCACGTCATTGTAGGGTTCTTCGTGCAAAAACCTATTTTTTAGCCGAAATTATGCAATATACATATATATGTATATATTAACGTATGCTGTTCATCTCGTCGTTTGCTCTTACAGGTGATAAGTGTGCCTTTCTGGAACCTCAGAAGTAAGGACATTGACCGTCTGTCGTTAGTGATTCTGTTCACGTGAAGTCCTCCTCGAAATTACATTTGTTAAGGAAGAATATTTGAAGGAAAGGGGGTTGTCGCTGAAATCGGTGAAGTCCTAAAACTGGTCTCATTTGAGTTCAAATTTTGTCATCTTGAACAGGTAACTTTACACAAAAATTGTGAGTTTTTAATACAAAAGCTGGGAAAATACAGTGAATCCGCCGGAGATATGAGCTAAGAATTTAGCAATTAACAATTTTGTTTATTTTTTTTTGTAGATTACATACATTGAAAATGGGCTCATTTGTTGAAGAATCTGTTGAAGGTTATGCTAACTTTAAAGCTCGAATTGAAGAGAAAGCTAAAACCAAAGGTGCCATTGTTTTGGTGTTTAGCGGAACTGAAAATTCAGATGGTGTGAGTTGGTGTCCAGATTGCGTTCAATGTAAGTATCTGTAATGTAATGCTAATTACAACTTAATAGTATGTAGATGATCTGAAATGTATCAGTGTTTGATATCTCATTTTAGTTTTATCAGTTTGGTATTGCTGAGTTTTTATTTTATCCTTTTTTTCAATCTATAGTCGAGAAAATTTTACCCGAAGTCAAGAATAAACTGCCAGATGATAGTCTTTTGCTTCATGTCAAAGTTGGATCACGAGAGGAATGGAAATCCCCAGAGTCGCCATTCCGGACTGATCCAAAGCTAAAGCTGACATCTATTCCAACAGTCATGCTCTGGGGTACTCCTAAGCGTCTTTCTGGCTATCAGATCTTCAATACTGGCAACTTTGAACTTCTCTTTGAGGATTGAAGATTTCTCTATATCTACCAAATTTTCAACGAAATTCCAAACCGCGGTGAACCAAGTAACCATCCAATCATATATTTACCTTAATTACAATCAATCACAAATTACTATTCCTTATAAAAATGTAAATGGCTCCAGTTTTTTATGAGCTTCCTCTCCTGCTCATGAGTTTAAATGGTATATATATTAAAATGGAACTTCACTGAAATCTATTTCCTTATCATGGAGTCTTACGTGGTATTTTAATACTTTCCATTTATAGAATTGTAATTATACCTTCGGCTGCAAAAAATTGACACGTTTGAAAATGTTTCTTTGAGTACTTAATTGACCATCTGACCACGTATATAAATTAGTCTCATATCAAAGCATCATGTTGCTGAGTGTGTTTTAAGGCTTTTACTTCACGTCAAAATTACTAAATACAAGAACTTTACATGAACGTATTTGCTTTTTTGGAAAAAGCTTAATTGTTTTGTTATTTTGAAAAAAGTTTAATTGTTTTGTTCTTTTGAAACAACTGAGACAAAACACATTTCTTGTAATTTTAGTTCAACCTGCTTCTCTTCATTTGCATTTAGCTGTATTCTGTATTATAGATTTACCTTAGCCTTGTAGTGAAATAAGCCCCAAAACTTCCAAATGAACTCAAGTACAATATTTAACCTTGGCCTTGGGATATGGTATTTCTTATTTCTTTAAAACATAAATTCATTCTTTAAATGTCATTAGGATCAAACAAACCCATCAATAATACTAAAATGGTATTATAAAAGAAAATTGCTCAAATTAATTTCTTTAACTTTATAATGCACTCTGTCATTCTTTGTGTAAATATTGATGCAATTTAAGGATGAGATTCATATTATTCATAATGATTCCACATTCATTCATTTTTCATTTCATTGGGGGATTTTTAAAACAAGGAGTTTAAAACAATTTACAAAAATACTAAATTCCCCTTCTATTCTATGTCGTATCCTCGCGTCTACTCAAATATATATAAGAAACATTGTTTTTTTTGAAAAAAAAAACCAGAGACCAGCAGGCCAAGAAAGCTCATCTAATCGTATCCTAAAAAGCCTATAAAAGTTACAGCAGGCTACACGGCTAGGGCCAGGCAGACCAGAAGAACCAGAAACATCAGGGATATATAATTCAAGTATTAAGAAATAAGGTTTGTTGTTGGTCTTTTTTTTTCCCCTCAAACTCAAACTATCATGAAAATATTATTATTATAAAAAAGTACTGATGAATTTAATATATACAAATAAATACCCCTAAAAGAATAATTGAATTGACTATTTATTATTATTATTATTTTATATCCCCCTTATTCCTCCCTGCCTTCTACCAAAAAAAACATTATAATTTACAATTACAATTACAAGAGAGTGAATAAACTACCTTATTCATTGTGGTGTAAAGTCAAGTTCTTGGAGATTTGATGATTAATAATAAAAAAACATTAATAATACATGTAGAGAGAGATACAAAAAAGAATTATTAGTTAATTCTAAATAGTTTGTGTAATATATAAAGGGGATCAAGGCCCACCAAAATAAATTAGTAACATCAAATGATCAAAATTAAGTATTATTAAATTATCTCAGCATTCAGCATTTTTCATTTGACTTTTTTACACACATCTGTATTGATACCTTGCACCTCTTGATAGTTTTTTTAAAATAATTTTGTTACATTTTTTTTTTACTAAAGTGATTTATTAGTTAATTAATTACTAATTAATTCTTGGAATAACTGAAGACGGAAGTCAATTTACACGGATGTCTATTGGATGATCAATCTGGCTGTGAAATTAATTGTATCAATTCACAATTTTGTCGACAGTTTTGGATTAAGGGCTCTCTGTTGTCTTTTCTGGCGAAAACACAGAAACTATAAATAATAATTGTTGTAAATGGATGATGAACGAGGTAAGTAAAGAATAAAGATATTGATGTTATACATGAGAGAAAAAAAATAGATTTTAATTATATTGTTTGTTCGAGTTTTTTGGGATTTTCGAAAGAATAAATAGGGAAAGTTTGTGTTATTACACAAATTGTGTATATGATGGAATTTAAAAAATGTCTTGAATTTTACGCAATAATATATGTATATGTAGATTGTAGATAGTTTTAATGATGTATTGTTCTAACCCAAATGTCCCTCTCTCCAATATCAAATCACATATTTAACAAATGTGAAATGAGTATAATAATTTATTTTTTTTATTTTTTTTTTTGGAGTTATTATAGGAGGGACATGAAAGTTATTTATTTAACTCGTCCAGCTCCAGAGTACTCAGTAAATTGGACATGGCTAGAATGGTGGACAAATTAACTGGAACTGGAACTGGAACACCTCCAGTCTGTTCTCATAATGCACTTGATAGCCCTTGTACTCAACAGGGCTCATCATCCTCCACTGCTCAAGAACAACAACAACCCACCTCGTTGGATCAAGGGACTCCTGGAGTTCGAAGGTAAAAAACAAATTATGAAGATTTTATCCAGAAAATCACTTTTTGCCTTTAAAGGATGCTAAACAATATGAAATCACATATAGTACATATTTGATATTTGGATTTTAGATCAGCAGAGGTTCAAAATATGTCTATTGAGAGGCACCTTCATCAAATCACACTAATTTTAAGAGAGACTGACTCAGTCAAGTTGGTTGTTCGTCTTGAGACTGCCCATGCCTCCAAAATTCGATATTTGGCTGTTGTTTCATGTATGGAAGAAAAATCTGAAGAGTATTGTCTCCTCGGGATTGACTGTACAGGGGTCATTACCTTGGGTCTAGTCTTGGCGATCCTGTCACATACTACAATTAGACTTGATGGAGATGGGTAAGAAGTAGACTCATTAAAGTATGAGTCAATTATTTCAGGGTTGGAACTGGAAAATGGGTTAATGTTGAAATTCTCTGAATTCCAGTGGTTTCTGTGTTTCAAATGGGGACAGCTTTCGAAGTCATATATTTAAACCCGTCTCTGTTCAAACGATGTGGTCTGCCTTACAATCTTTGTACCATGCGAGCGACTGTGCTAAGAAGAACAAGAGTTTTCAAGTCAATGCTGTTAAACATTATGAGAACTTATTCCAAGCACTAAAGTCAGATCCAGCATGTCTGAGTGAATGGAATACCCTTCCTGGAGTAGAAACAAAGAGGCCCAGTAACTCAAGCTTGTACGTTTTATTGAGATCTTTCAAAGAGTTTGAGTGGACAAACAGTCTATCTGTATAGAAATAATCCAAGACATGATCGTATTTTATACATGTTAGATCTTCGGAAGAGCTGTCGCTTCAGAAATTGATTAGTTCTTCACTTCGAGAGATTTTGTTACTGGAAAAGGATCTGGATGATGTCACATCTAAAGAAATTCGAACAAAATTGGAAAAGGAACTGAATCGGGACCTTTCAGTGTGAGTAAACCTAAAACCGTATTGGACTGTTTTGTGAATAGGTTGATGGTTATGGGTCATATTTCATTAAATGAAATTATTATTTTCAGGTGTAAGACTTTTGTGGATGAAGAAATGCTGAGGATTCTTGGACAAATGGATGCCCCTGCAAAGATTTCAGATCACTTATATTTAGGGACTGAATGGAATGCATCTCATCAACAAGATCTTTTCGATAAACAGTAAGTTGAAGTAATGTTAATGCTGGAACTAACTTTACGTTTTCTGAACTGGTCTCCTTTCAGTTAATTTTTAAAATTCATTTTTGATTTGATTTTTCAGGATCGGTTATATACTCAATGTCACCGCAGAAATTGATAACTTTTTCCCAGATAGTTTTAGATATATGAATATCCCAGTCAGGGACAATGAAGACACGGATCTACTCCGTTACTTCAACGACTCTTATAAATTTATCAGTGAGGCTCATAAGAAAGGACACAACGTACTCGTTCACTGTAAAATGGGAATTAGTAGATCCGCAACAATTATCATCGCCTATGTAATGAAAAATAAGAAGTGGAACTTGGATCAGTCAATTAAGCACGTAAAGGAAAGAAGGAACTGTGTTAAACCGAATCCAAATTTTATGAAACAACTTGAAGTTTATGAGGTTAGTCTTTTTGTACTAATTGCATGAAAGTAAAACTATAATTATAAGAATTGTTCTTTCAAATTGAATAATGTTTGATTTGACTATTTTAATAGGGGATTCTGGCAGCAAAGCGATTTAGTAGTACATTGGAAAAACGTTCTCAATCTGAGTCAAATCTGAAACAAAGTGTTCTCACTTGCTCAGCTGGAAATGATCCAAATATCACTTTATCAAATGAGAACTTGGGCTTTAGTGGATCAATGGGACATCGGAGGAGATGTCCTCGAAGATATTACAACACTACACCAGTCCGATTAAAGCCTGGAAGTCCACTGCCCTTCCTAACTCCCAATTGTAGGAAGAAGAGTTATTCGTACGCTAATATTTTTGTAGTTGATGATGAGAGAGGATCAAGTACAGAGGATCTATTTCCATCTGACGTACTGGATTCTTTTCATGATGCTGTGAATAGCCTGGAGATGTTGAGCAAGAATTCTACTCGAACGGCTGGACTGCTCGAGAACGAACCCGTGAAAGATCAATACAAAGGTACAGTTCGACTTATTGAATATTACATTATGAATTTCAACCTGAACTCAAATGCTAGGTCTAAAGAGTTTGTGTTTGATCCTTCAGGTGATCCGGGCTTAGTTTTACCTGTTCCAATTCTAAATGTTCCTGAGAGTACTCCAGCACCGGAATTACAACATATACCTTCTGAAGCCATTGAAGAGGCTAAAGAAAATGTTCAACCTAATCATGACAAAATAATTCCTGATGAAAGTTTTGGATTTGGACTCGCAATGAAGGACATTCCAATGGATCCTCAAACTGGAGATGAGTCCGAAAACAAAAATGGCAGGACCAAAGCAAATAATTTGAAATGCTGTAGACATCCTTTCAATGGACATACCTTCAGTGTTTCTCCAAATCAAGTTGTAAATATCTCATCCATCTTAGACCTTTCCAAGTTTAGTGTTCGGCACCTCGTCAAAGAATTTGAGCTCCACAACAACCCAAGTCCTTTGGCAAATTTTTCAGCCGGCCCAGATGAGTCTCCTGCTGTGCCCTCAACAGTTCCACTCAAAAATCCAAAATATAAAGGCTCTTCAAGTTTGGGTTCAGTTCCAGTGAAACCTTTACAAAATCTGAAACCCACTCCACCTCATGACTCTGATGTGGAGCTGAATCAAACTCTCCCAGTCGCCCTCGTGAACGAGCCACCATCTACAGTAGAAGAACAATTAGATTCAAAAGCGTTAGGTGAAACCCAGGATAATGCTGAAGAAAGATTTAATCGGACAAGCATGATTAACCCCAAACATGAGCCGGGACAGGAAAATACAGGTTCACCTTTTACAGGAAAGACTGATGCACATGACATTATGTCTATGTCTAATATATTTTCAAGGATATCCAAAAATAAGAAGCCAACCGAGGCAATTCGAACTCGTGAGAAGTTAAGGGAGAGGACTCAAAGAGTTCGAAATCGAGAGGGTGGCCTTGATGTCCGATCACCAGGTCCTGGGAATGATCGAGTCAATTTAACGAGGAACAAATTTAAAGGGAATGAGTCTAGGAATGAAAATACTTGTAGTTATCCAGGTGGACGTAAGTCAACTGGAGTAGTCAAGGAGAGACTGGAAGCATTTGAGGCTCGTTCACTGCCAAATTCAGAGATCCAATCATTGTAGATCTCAAAGTGCTACTGGGATGTCATCCTCTGTGACCCTCTCCTCACCAGAGACAAGGTTTCTGGCTGGGCATAGACGAAAATCCTCTGCACCACACATGATGAACAAATTTAATCCAAATCAATGTCATGGTCCTGTTGACCCCAACTCATCCACCAACAGCACTCAATTTCATTCCGGGATCCCTTTTCCTTCAGAACGAAAGAGCTCTCTAGATCCAAGTATTATTTTTAAATCAGGACCCATTAATATGAATCCTCGTCCTCTCACTGTTAGGGGATTCCAGTCTCCTCCAAGTATGAAGGACCTCATGTCAACAGCCAACACTCATCGACGAGCCCCTCCTCCAACTCACTTGGCCTCTGGAGGAAAGCAACAACATGGTAGTACTCATCCATTGAATCTCCTCCCTCAGAAAGCTAGATTATCACAATAAACTATATTGGCCCTCAAGAGACTCGATCTATAGGGTTAGGGTCTGAAGGTTAGTCAGAGTTTCAGTCAAGGAGATTCTGTAACTGTATATTTATAAGATTTTAGCAAAGTAGATACACAGTTAAATGAGGTTTCCTTTTGTCCGTACAGTAAATAATTATTGCATTAAGATTGGATCATTGGCATGTTTTGGTGATATTTTTGACTCTTATTATTATTATGTGCTTCTTGAGTATGGTAGTTTTTCGTGTCCATTTAGTCATATTTACTTAATTTTTCCCCCTTGAGTTTTTTACCATTTGGTTGTGCGTAACGGAAAAAATTGTGGAACTCTCATGATACTCGAAATTAATTAAACGATATTTATTAAACCACTCTTATCCCAATCAACATCTAAATGTCTTGACATGTTGCGTTTTGGGCTCAGCATTGTTTTATTTAAAAAAAAGTCGAATCCATACAGACTTACTCTAACTTAAGTAATGGATGCCCATTGCATTTAATTCAAAAACGCTCATTATAATTTTTTGGTTCTAAATAGGCCAGGTTACATTTTTTAAATTATGTAATTTGCCAGGTCGACCATTTTATACTTTAGATAAATATGTTCTTGACGATAAGTTCCATGACAACCTTAACGGTCAGTAATGCATGTATGGAGTTGTTGAAAAGCTCTACAGGCACAAACATCTCAGGCATTTTCATTTTGAACCAAGGTGTTTCCAGGTTTGTTTGTTTACTCGAACGCCCTGGATCCAGGGCGTCAGAGTAAACAAACAAACCTGGAAACACCTTGTTTTGAACTAATTATTGCTGTTTTAGACGAACAAGAAAGATTAGGCTGTCAGATTCGGCTCCGAAGAAGGTTAAATTATCATTATCGTTTTTTGATTGAAAAGTGCACCAGACCAGAGAATCGTGTTCTCATCATTTATATAGTAATTAATAAAACTCTCAAGGACAATGTACTCTCCTCAGACTCAAACACAAATCAAGGAAATCGATTTGGAGCCAGATGAGCTCTTGGTCAAAAAGTCTCATGTGAACCATGCCCTTCGTCAACTGAATACTAAATTCATGGATGAGCTCCAGGAAGTAGTCTTTGCTCGAGTCCTTCGAATTGGAACTGGTCTTGAGGTAACCCAAAAAACAATAGTATTTTCCCTTGACCCTTTTACAATAAGTTATTTTTTTTAAAGCCTTTATAGTTAGCTTGAGTTTAGTTAAACTAAGAGGTCGAATTTTGTTTATCATTTTAAAGGGACGGTACACTGTAGGGTCAATGATAACGATTCACAAGGGATGTTGGCTCATCCTTAAGAATTTGAGCAATGCCATCCGAATTCCTCATTTCATCATCAAGGACCAAGATGTGATTGTCATTGTGACTGAACTATAGAACCCTTGATGAGGACTGACTGGATCAAGTGGAGGTCAACTATGAAGAAATGGTTCAGGTATTTTCTAATTACAAAGGATTTGTTCCTACATAACCACTAACTGTTCCAGCTCAGTTCATTCTCATTTATTAATATATATGTTTCATCTTTCTCATTGCTAAACTTAACCAACAACACTAACAACAACGGAATAAACGTCGTTATTCTTCTCAATTATTGAAATTACATCTTTTTTTTAAATGTCGGAAACCCTTCGGAGAAGCATTGAAGAAACAAAGAATATGATTATATTTATTTATGTTAAATAAACATGAAGATTCGAGATTCATTTAATATAAGTTATAACTACACCTCAAAAATCAAAATATTACGGGTAATTTCAGATCATTGATTTAAGTCAATTGATTTTGAATGAACTTTAAGGAATGAATACTAAAGATAAGTTTAAATTAAACAACTAATCTAAACGGAACTTGAGAGTTCTGCTCTAAGGGTGTCTAACTTTAAACAGCAACTGGAATCAAATCTAAACTTCATTTATCATTTGGTTAGGATAATTGGTCTACCATCATCCTACGTTAGCAAAACTGAAAAACCGTTTACACGAAATGCATGGGAAATTTAGCACTTCCGGCTCTCATTTCATTAGGATACTCAAAGATTTCATGGCGTTTCAACTGCTCATTTAGTCTGTTCAAATCCGTGAAGAGGTGTTCCTTACCCTCGGCAAACACCTTTGCTCGAGTTGCTGCCCAGTGAGAGTAATAGGTGGCTGCGGGGATTCGAACAGCCCTATTACAACGCACGTACCTGTAAAAAATCAAACAAGTCAAAATTATTAAGCATGATAAAATGGTTTAGTAGTAACTTTAGTGAGGATTTAAGTAGGCAAACAACCCACTGACAACTTACATGTAACACATGTAGAATGAGAGCAACTGTATCTCGTCAGGAGTATAGGAAGAGTCATCCCACAAAACATGGTACCGAGTGGGGCGGCTAGTACCCTGGAATGTTTAATTAGTCCCATTAAGCATTAAAAGTTCATAAAAATAAACCGATTACAGTTGGTTGAGGATCATAACTGTCAAGTTTGAATTAAAACCACACCTGGATGGCCTGATGAGAAAGCAAAAAAAAATCTGTCTCCGTTGGATGTACTATTTCAGTATCCACTACTGTTCCAGGAGGAGCATTATCCACACGACCCTGAATGAATTATTTACAAAAAATCAATATTTAATAATAATAACTAGTACCTCAAAATATTTATGAAATACAATAAATATGTTGGAGGTTAAGTTTCTTTTAAAAACTCACTCGGGATGGGTGAAGAAAAAACCTTGTCTTATGCCGTTTCTGGACAGTTACAAAAGTTACTTTTGGCTCATATGGTACACCACGATTTCTTTCGACAAAAATTTCGTTTTTGCACGCTTCACGAATTGCTCGTAACTCAACGTGAACCAACTGTAAAATTATTTGATTTTAAACCACATTAGTACAAAATCAAAGAATTCACTAGCCAGCCTGGCCTCGGTCCTTGAGCAGGTATAATTAGTTATGTCATTCACTCATTCCTTACTTCTTTAAACTGTCCGTCCCCAACTCCATCACGATAGTAAAGGATCTTCGTTGGGAGACAGCCATTAGTCCTCTGAAGAAAGAGAAGAATCATCTTCTCTACGATTTCTTTCAAATTAAAAATGACCTCAGCGGCACCAGAATCAGCCTTCTGTTGTGCCTGAACTACCATTCCAAACGGCATACAAGACCTATCCACGCTCCCAGTAACAGCAGCGAAGCTGGGGATTCGAACCATATTCCCTTTCTTATCCTGCGAAAGTTAATAAATACATTGAACACAAAGTAGAGAAGGATCAAGTGATGGATTATAACTTAAGTGAATCCTCACCTTAATATCAGAACCAGGGGGTGGATGTGTTACATCAGCACCAATTACAAGCACCGGCTCAGAAAGCAAATCAATCCTCAGTCCTTTGTTTAGTAAAGCCTTAGGTGGAATCACATGATGTGTTACTCCATCTAATTTGCTATTTATCTTCAACAGGATGTTTTGCACAATGGACAAAGCACGAGGACCAGCTTGTTCCATGTTTTTCTTTTGTACACATTGCGTGACAAGGCCAATATTATTCACATGAAGCTCGGCTGCCTGCTTTACTTGAGCATAGAATTTCGTAGGCTTCCGTGGAAGCACAACTATTGCAAGAACACATCCAGCATTCCGAAAATGTTTGAAATGTTGCCGGAAGCAATCCACATTTTGATCATGATTCCCATCTTCACGAATGCTTTCTGAATATTGGATGTGTTGAAGTTGCCCAAAGTGCACCCCACAAGCTTGTCCATTCCTTATCAAAGAATCAGTGAACATGCTGCAACAATAAGAAACTAAGTTTTTACTGATAAACCAAAGATCATATATTTCCAACCCAACCTAAATCAATTTTTTAAGAGGTGGGAAGGAAAGGATGTAAGTGAATAGCAAAGATTACTCGATTTGTCGCTGATTAAAATATCTTTGTTGCCCAATACAAAGCATCCCCCAAGTTTGCACTTTTTGACGGTCAACAGGCTTCTTGAACTGGAATTTACTATTCCAAATGTCCCATGTACACTGACCAGGAGCTGAGGCGGTCTCAACCTTCTATAAAAAAAAGTACAGTAGTAAATTTAGTTAATTCGTAAGTTCACACTATTAGTTGGTACTGATATCAAGTAACTTGATCCAAGTTAAAGTCAAAGTGAAATTACCGCAGCTGGAGTATTCCCGTTATATTGCAACGTGGGAGGAGTCAGGACTTTGCATGAGAGTTCTAGCATCTTTCCATCAAATCCAATTCCGAATTTTTCAAACATGGGGTTTCTATTCAGCTGAAGATCACGAACCTGAGAAACAAAAATATGAATTAAAGTTCAATTATATATACAATTACACCTAGGGCACTACCAAAGCATTATTGACCATTATTGGCGTATTACCTGCTTCTCGATCGTACTTTCCAGCTCCGCTGGGTGCTTCCTTGCAATGGTGACCATCTCCCTTGTTTGCACGTCATCCAGTTTCCTGTTGACGCTCTGCCCACTTTTTATTTCACATAGCTATGAATTTGAAGATTAAAACAGAATAATCAGTTTTGTTTTGGGTCAATAATTTAAACTAAATCTAGATTCAATTTTAAAAACAATACTTTACAGACCTCAGCTGGGACGAATTTGTTCCCCCTGAGCACAAGCAGTGGGCCGTTCGGCAGTTTTAGTATTGTTTTGTAGGTTTCGGCGTAGTACTCCAAGACACTAATACGCCTCGCTTCTTCTCCTTCACCCTTCTCAAAAAATGTTCTTGACGGTGGGAGATTATGAACCCTCTCTACGACCCCTTTAAGAATTTTACCAGGTGCCGGATAATACTTGACCTTGCAGGCTAAATATCAAAAGAAGACAAAATTAAAAATAACTCAAAATTGTAGTCTTATACCTTGCTTATATAAGCCCCATCAACAAACCGTCTTACTTTTAAAATAGTCAGTAGCTCGTGTAATGTCACCAGAACTCCATTGCTGAACATTTGAGCAGTCTTCTCCTCCGAACAAATTCCCCATTTCCTCCATGACCTTACCACCAACACGCATTGGAGCATAAGCCACTATTGAAAACAGTTATAAATTATGAATATGATATTACGCCTTCTTTACTATATCATATTAAAGTCTTGATTACTTTAAATACTGCATTTTAGAGATAGGTCAAGATATTAACTATTTCAAACTTACATTCCGCATTGAGAAAGAATTTCCATCCTGGATTAATACAGGCTGTCATGCCCTGCCAAGTTGTTATCCCGCCACCAAGGCGTTGACCATCCTGCCCTGGCTTTGGAAATGGAATCAGCAGGGATCTTCCCATTGACAAGTAGTTGTAATTTGGCATTCCCTTAATCACTGCATTGTAGATTCTGGTCAGATCCTCAATAGGGAATTCAGCTCGCTCGACTGTGTTCCTCATATTATTCACGTCTCCTTGGAGGATCGAAGTATTTATAGCTCCAACAGGAGTCAGCTGAACTTGAAAAGTCCCATCTTCTATTTCTTCTGGGTCGGGATCTGGAATCCTATACTCCGCCAAACCACACATGTTCATGGAAATATTTAATCCGAGCGGGTTTGCACGAGGATTTTCCAAAGGCAGAGTAGAATATATATTGTTCACATAATCCGAAGCAATCCCAACCCTATTACCAGACTCTAGGTAGACTCTCTTCAGAACACATTTCAAAATCTTTTGCAGAATCCGTTTTGGTAGTCTGGAGGGAAGTTGGATACCACCGGGACCGGCATCTCGTCCACGTGAAGGTGCCTTCTTTTTCTTGGGCTGATTCGCACGATCTACTAAGACCCTTGAAACTTCCACATGGTAGTGGAATAAGTCCTTTGGAAATCTTATCTTTAATGGGTAATGGTTTGTTCGAATGGCGACTGTATTTGGAAAGAGGCCAGGTCTCGGTTCACCCTTACGGGTAGGGATTTTGATATCGGCTTTCTCATCCGCTAGTTTCTGTACCCAGTTTCCTGTAATACATTGGTCTACTGCCTTGAATGTCCCTGCTCCTCTGTGTTCCTCTGGGCTACTCTGTGAAGAAGCAGCCTTCTGTGGACTTATTGCATGGGTTGTCTGGCCAGACATGGCAGAAGTAGAAACCCTATTACATAGAAATCAAAAATTAATTTAAATTGTACTGTAAGACTGCCCAAATAATTAAATGCGTGAACACCAAAACATGTCGTTAAGTAGTAGAATCCTATTTGTTAGTCTTAAAGGACACCTTTCGAAATTTAAAAGTTTCCCAATCCTTAACTTTAAATGATGATCGCCACTCATCATTTTCACTCGGAATAATACAACTGCCCATACCAAGCCTACGCAAACACAATAATGCCAATTTATCATTTAAATGTACTTGGTCATTTGGTCAAGTTATCGGCATAAACGCAAAAAAATGCAATTCATTCATACCAAAATCAAAGGGGATTTTTTAGTTGTAAAAATTCCTCTAAGTTAGTAATTTGTAATTTAAATATTCCAAGCGCACTCTATCATAAATTAATGGTTTCACCGAGATACCTTTCACGAGAATCTTCCTGAAGCGCAACGCCGTCGGTCTGGGAGGAATGGAATTTTTTTTGCGGAACATCATTTAGTGAGGAGCGGGAGGGAATGGAACAGCAAGAGCGCTTTCCACTCCCGCTCATAAACTTTGACCTTTCCCAAAAATATTTGGGGGAAGCGAAAGATAAACATTATTGCACCGCATAAATCAATTTTTTGAGATAGCATATTGTAGATTTTTGTTCTTTATTGTGAACAAAATGGTTAATTTACTTAATCCTAACCTCTGTTGTTGAACACCTCCAGAGGGTTGAGCAGGTTGTTGCCTTTGGCCTGGCAATTGAGGACTTGCAATCCCCCATGCTCCTCCTGCAGGTCTCGCACTAACACCCAATGCTGGAAATTGTTCAGAGAGTTCTCCAACTTCAGGACCTTAACAAGAATAGTTAGTTGTAAACACATGTGGGAAAAAAATACCTGAAGTTGATTATTTTCTTTCAAAATAAAAACTCACTTTGGTAAAACTGAGAAGACGGAGTTGTCCTAACCTCACTCCCAGTACCTCCATACCCTTGACCACGACCAGGACCACCATGCCCTCCACTTCTGTCGCCACCACGGTGACCTCCACCACCTCTCTCACCGCCACGATGGCCACCTCCTCCACCACCTCGCTCACCGCCGCCACGTTGGCCACCTCTCTCACCACCACGATGACCACCTCCTCCTCCAGCTCTATCACCACCCCCACGTTGACCTCCTCCACCTCGCTCTCCACCACGTCCGCCTTGACCCCTGCCTCCACGACCCCCACCCCCTTGACCTCGACCACCGTCCCCCTGACCTCTACCACGACCACTCATAGTCTGTCAGGCGGTCCAAAGCCCTTAAATCCCACGTGACGTTATGAAATCTCCGAGATGACACACCACAAATTAGTCAAGAGACAAACTGAAAATTCTAAATAACACAAAACAAGAAAATAAAATATATTAAACCTAACTATCCAATTACCAAGATTTGATCAAAGACTTGGTTTTATCGCATATGGCATGTTCATGTACAATAATAATCCCATATTTCC
>JAQIYE010000190.1:0-15583 GCA_034699765.1 Xenyllodes armatus
AAATTGTTAAAAAAAGTAATAATTATGAATTTGATAGTTTTTACAAAAATTTCAAGGACTGTCCTTAAATCTTGATCACATATTTTTTTCGAATAGGTTAAACTAACCTTTGATTCGGAACTCATACTCATGCCCAAGGACAAGCTTGTGAACAACAGAGTTTGTATCTTTTACAAGGTAGTCATTTGCAGGACGCCAGTCCACGTCCTGAGCCACATCTCGAACCTCAACTTTATATCCTTGGATCTTTGCTCCACCATCACTATAGGGTCGGTCCCATGTAAGAGTAACGGAACTTGCATCTGAGTCGATGACCCTTGGTTGACCCGGAGGATCCGGAACAGTAAATGGGAATTTAGCTGTAATGGGTTGTTCAGTTTCTAGCGGTGGACTCACTCCATACTGATTCTCAGCACGAACCCTGAATGAATACTTTTTATTTGGTTCAAGACCCATGACATTGTAGTTACAACCACGAACAAAACTAGAGGCCTTAACCCAAACCCCTGTCATTGGATCCAATTTTTCAACAATGTAATTACTAATTGGAGCTCCTCCATCATCAAGAGGTGGTTTCCAACTCAGAGAACATGTTTCTGGTGTAATATCCGTGACTTCAAGAGGACCTTGAGGAGGACCTGGTTTATCAACAACTTGAACTCTACATGAAGCCGTGTCAGAGCCCTCAGGATTGACAAGGGATATTGTGTATTTCCCTGTATCTGTCCGTCTGGCACATTTATTAACAAAAAATGTTGAGCCAGGACTTGTATCAAATTTGATTCGATCATCTGGAAGGACTTCTTCTGCATTAATCGTCCAACCAACTTTTGGGAGTGGGCTTCCAACGAATGGGACGGTAATTGTAAATTCTTCTCCAGCCACTACCGTGATGTCCCGAATACTTAGGTCACTTGTAATTTTTGGTGCACATGCTGGTGGTTGACAGAGGATGAAATCAGAGTTGGTACTGTATTGTCCTTGACCTGCCATATTGACTGCTGCGACACGGAACTCATATTCCTTCCCATCTTGTAAATTGAGGATTCGACTGGAGAGATCTGGAACAAGTTGATGAGAGGCTTTTGTCCAAACGTCCTCACCCTTCATCCTCTTCTCAATGACGTAGCCCTGTTTTAAAATAATAGTTGTTGTACATTCTAGATTGTCATATAGATATTTGAAGGTCATAATTTTTTGTACCTGGATTGGAGAACCACCATCATTTCTGGGTTTGGACCAAGTAATGGTAATAGAGTCTTCGGTGGTCTCAATAGCTCTTGGTATACCTTTGAAAAAATATTTGAAAATTTAATTTTGATTTAGAATTCAGACAAATTGTGAAAACTTTATGACTAATTGACTAAAGTTACCTGGGGCTCCAGGTGTGTCAAATGGATGACGAGCCTTCACAGGTTCGGTGGTCTGAACGGGTTCTGATACACCATATTGATTTTCCTATCATTATACCAAATACATATTTATTAATTTAGTTTTTCAATTGGACCATCCATCAATTTTAATTTATTGATGAGGTGATCTTATGGACTAATCGAGCTTACCGCTGAGACTCTAAAGTCATAATTTTTCCCAACCGTCAGATTCCTTGCTCGGCAATATGTTGAGGTCACATAACTACTAACCTTGGTCCAAGTGGAAGTACCAGCCTCCCGTTTCTCAACAATATAATTTGTAACCTCAGCTCCACCATTATCCTTTGGTGGGGACCAAGAGAGTGTAAGAGCATCTCCAGCAAATTCATCTGCTCTAAGATTCTCTGGTGGACTTGGACGATCCAGGACACGTACATTTAGAGTTGCAGTATCAAAACCAGATGGATTTTTAACATGGAGTTTGTAAGGACCAGTGTCGGATCTCTTTGATTTTTTGAGCACAATACTGGCATAGTCATCCCCAGTTTGTTGGAAAACTCGAGAGTCGGAATCATCAAGGATATGGTCATTTGCATACCATGTGGCAGTGGGTTTAGGGAATGCCACAAAAGGAATGTTAATTGAGAAATCTTCCCCAGCACGAACAACAATGTCCCGAACACCTCCAAGGTCCAACCTAGGTTTATTGGGTTGTTCCTCCACAAGGATTCCATTTGAGGGTCGACTAGGTGGACTTGGTCCAATGTCATTAACTACAAAAAATAACAAGTTATTTTTTAATTAAACATTTTTATTTTATAAAATTACAAGTTTTCAGTACATTACAGACCTGCAATAACCCTAATTTGGTATTCTTCACCCTCCTTCAAATTTGGCACTGTCATAGTAGTACTTGGATGAGGATAATCATTTGCATCACTCCAATCCCGATCACCCTTGGCTTTCTTTTGAACAATGTAACCTTTGATTCTTGAGCCACCGTCGTTAGCTGGAGCCTTCCATGATACTGTAATAGAGTCCTTTGTAACCCGATCCGGACGTGGAGATTCTGGTGCATCTGGAACAGAACGTTTAACTCCAGCCGTAATTTGTTGAGACGGCTTGGATGGTTTACCAACTCCAGCATCCTAAAAATTGTAGAATTAATTTTTCCATTCAATTTTGCACTTGAGACAAGAAAATAATTTTTGTGAAATTAAGGGCTACCTACCGAAACTGCAGAAACTCTAAAGTCATACTTCATCCCTTCATGAAGTCCTTGAACCGTCATTGTTGTATTTGGTGTTGGATGTGGATTAACTTTGACCCAATCCCCACTCCTATCTCGTTTCTCAATAATATAACCAGTAATTGGTTTCCCACCAGTGTCCATTGGAGGTTTCCAACTGAGTGAAGCAGAATTGGGACTATAAGACAAAATCTCTGGAGGTTCTGGTGCTCCAGGAGTATCAAATGGACTCTTTGCAAGGATCCCTGAAGCTTCCAGGGGTTCTGATAGGCCGTACAAGTTCTAGAAAAATAGTTAAGTTTAAAAATGAATTTAAAAAAAATCTCAAAAATGGTACTAAAGAATTCTTATTCCCAAATTCCAATTAAAATCACCTCAGCTCGAACTCTAAAATTATATTTCTTGCCCTCCTCCAGTCCTTTAACAGTAAATTCTGGAGTTGAACAGAAACCTGGAACTTCCTTCCAGTCATCCTTTCCACATTCACACTTCTCAACAATATAATTTGTAATTTCAGCTCCACCATCATCCTCAGGAGGTTTCCAATTCAGTTTGATTGTGTCTGCAGCAATATTGGTTGGGGTAAGGGGTCCACCAGGAGCAGAGGGTTTATCAACAACAATTACGTCAAAGTCAGCCTTGTCAGACCCAAAGTCATTTGATGCTGAAATTGTATATTTTCCAGAATCCCCTCTCACAGAGGCAGCTACGTGTAATAATGTTCGAGCACTGTCAGTGTCGCTCTGAAGAACAAATTTTAATATATGGAATTATTCAGGTTGAATGATGAATTTAAATGCTACTAGCAAGGTTTTGTTTTAATTAATTTTTATTTGGATTACCGTAATTCGATTAGACAGAGGTAGGGGTTTGTCATCCTTTGTCCATTGAACAGTTGGGATTGGAGCTCCTGAGATGGGGATGTCAATGTTAATAGGTTCCCCTGCCCTTACTTTGATACGTCGTCCAAGGAGACCATCCAAATGTAATTTGGCTGGTTCCTTCATTGGCTTAGCTGTGATGGGAACTGAGGCCTCGGAGGGTTTTCCAGCTCCTCCAGCCTGTAACATTTTACCAATTTTAACCAAATGATTTTATTTCTTCAATTTCCTCATCATCATTGCCCACGGTATCCATATATAGTATTTATAGCTTACATTGATAGCCACAACTCGGTATTCATATTGATGTCCATCTGTGACCTTCTCATCATTGAACTGAGTGTCTGGGACAGGGTCCTTATTAACTTTGACCCATCTTGGATTCTTAAGATCCCGTCTCTCAATATCATACCCAACAATAGGAGAGCCTCCATTGCTGATTGGAGGAGACCATTTAATTTTAATATGGTCTCTATCCGTATCGACAGGTTCGGGTCTTCCTGGACGTCCAGGGACATCTGAAATGGATCAAACCATTTTATTATAAGGAGTTCTCAAGGAAAGTTTTCAAAATTTACAATTTTATTTAAGCCCTTCCTTACCAAATTGATTCTTTGCAATGACTGGCTTGTCTGTGGTAAGAGGATCTGAACGTCCTTGAAGATTCTATTTGAACCAAGAAAAAGAGCCTTTTGAGACTATGCCAGAGAGATCAGGAAAATCCAATACCAAAATAATGCCTTACCTCAGCCATTACACGGAATTCATATTTTGTACCCTCTGTGAGCCTTGGGACCACTGCATGAGTATTTCGTGGGTCAACAAAATTAACTGCTGGAACCCAACCTCCACCATGAGTCAAATCCCTTTTCTCAATTGCATAGCCCCTGCAAAAAGGAAAATTCAAAAATAAATGTTACCATAAAGGACAAAAAATTAGGTAATTAACCACTTTAAATTAGATTATGAGAGTAATTACGTTAGCTCGGATCCACCATCATCCTTTGGTTTGCTCCATGATAATGTAACGCTTTGAGCAGTCACTTCCTCATAATTAAGAGGTCCTTCTGGTGCTCCGGGTCGATCTATTCGAGTCCAATGGAGAAAAAACCGTTAAAATTTTCCCTTGGTTCAATCAATAGGCCAAATGCTAATATAGTAAATTAACTCACCCAAAACTGTGAGCATGAACGTTCCCTCATCAACTCCATGTTCATTTTTAAGTCGGAGACAATATTCTCCAGAATCACCCCTCCTTGCATTCACAGTGTGAATAATCGTATGTGGACTAATTGCTGAGACGGTTGTCCTCTCATCTGCTGTGACTGGTTTTTTATTCACAGTCCAAATAACCTCTGGAGCTGGCTCACCAACATAATCAATGTCAACATGGAAAGTTTGTCCACAACGGATTTTAATATCATGGAGTGGACTCATGATTTTTGGGGCAACTGAGATAGATAGATAACTGGTTAAATTTTTAAACAAACTCACTGACCTTTGTTTATGTACAAAAATGTAACTTGGGACAAACTTACGCCTTCTGGGTCTGCACATAACCATTTCTGAAGGCTCACTAGGCTCACTCTGTCCAGCTTTGTTCTAGAAAATTTAAAATATAAATCTTGTATATAACTACTATTTTCATTTTCATGTGAAAAGTCAATTCTTTGATCCTTCAAAAAGCACTTACGGTAGCAATGACCCTGAACTCATATTCCTGTCCCTCAATCAAGTCATCAACCGTTGCCTGAAAGGAAATCAAGAGAGTCACCAAAATGCTCAAATTAAAATGCTATTTACAATTTTTCTCCATAAACTTACATGAGGGGTCCCGGCTGGAACTTGTCCAGCATTCATCCAATATGGACTTCCCTTTTCCTTCTTTTGTATAATGTAGCCCTGTAATTGACAATCGAATAAATGAATCAAATAAGCTCAGATTCAAGAAATTCCCATTCAATCTGTCATCTGTTTGCCCTTGAACACTTACAAGGATTGGTGAACCACCATCATTCTTTGGTGGTTTCCAGTCCAATTCTACTCGGTCCTTGTCCCAATCAACAATGTTTGGACGACCAGGTGCATCGGGCTCGTCTAATATTTAAAAAAAATATCGTCAATTAATACAGATTGAATCGTTGAAACAACCCGACTTTTTAAGGGAGTTTCGCAGCATTATAAATGTCCTTACCAAATTCATTTTTAGCAATTATACTCTTGGCAGTCTCCAGAGGTTCTGACTCTCCAATGTTATTACTGAGGATCACAAGATTGAAAATACCAAATTTAGACAATTGTTTTTCTTTAATTGCCAACATTTAGCAGAAATATATATTTAAACCTTACCAAGCCTTCACACGGAACAAGTACTCTTTCTTGTAAATCAACTTTGGAACCTGTATCGGAAAAGACATTCGAATTAAGGTTACGGACTCAATGTAAAGCCTCATAACTTAAGCTAGAATTATAGCCATGACATGACCATACCTCGGCAGTTGTCGCAGCAGAAATACATGCCTCAGACCAAGTTCCCCTGGACGTATCCATTTTTTCAATCAAGTAATGAGTAATTGGACTCCCACCATCATCCGCTGGTGGATTCCATGTTAAACGACAACTATCCTTTGTTACATCACTCACAGCCAATGGACCCTCAGGGACTCCAGGTTTATCCACAACAGTGACATTTGCCGACGCAGACACTGATCCAAGGTCATTTTCAAGGGTAAGGACATACCTCCCAGAATCTCCGCGAGTTGAGAATGGAATCTCTAAACTGGCAATTGATGGGGTTGTTGTCACATCCGTCCTCTCAGAATTAACCACTGGGTTTCCATCAATCGTCCATGTTGCTTTGGGTGGGGGTGATCCAGTGATTGGGACAGCATAACTAATTTTTTGTCCAGCTCTTACTACAAGATCCTCCAGGAAAGATCTGTCCAAATGTGGTCCCATGAATCGAGGTTTGACCACAATTGACTTTGAAGCATCTGAAGGTTCACCATTCCCTGCTTTGGTGACTGGGATGACCCTGAATTCATATTCTTCTCCTTCTGTAAGGTTTGGTACTGTAGCCTTTGGTGGGATTTTTCCAGAGACTTCAACTGCTTTTGTCCATGGACCAAACTTTGGTTTCTTCTCAATAATATATTTTTCAATAGGTGAACCACCATCTTTTTTAGGTGGAGCCCATTCAAGTTCAACATGATCCGAGTCCCAATCTACAACTTCTGGAGTTCCAGGTTTTCCAGCTTTACCAAATGGATCCTTTGCTGTTACTGGAGTGGTTCCAGTTAAGGGTTGAGATTCCCCTTGTCTCTGTATTATTTCAAAAAAGAAGAAAATTTAATGAGTTTGGTGATTAATACACAATAGTCGTCTTAAGATTGTACAATAAATTGTTTTTTTTAAATCAACCTAATCATGTTTTGATTTTACCGTCAACTCCATTTTTTCTGCCCGAATTCATTCATAAATACAAGGAAAAAGTTATTTCAACTATTAGATAGTGTTCAAAAATTGTTTAAACATGTCCAGCTACTTTATAAAATAAAAATCTAACGATACATTGTTGTATTTGCAAAAACGAAATGACAAAAAACTAAAAATATAGCAGTGGTGGGGAATAGAACCCGTGTTTGTGTGTGTATTTTTTGCATGTGCATGTTGCCACTGGACCACCACTGCTGAGGTGATAAACCACATAAAATAAGTCCTACTTGTCAAGAGTGTGTAAGGATAATCCAATGGGGAAAAAATTGAACCAATGATCTGACAGGATTCCAGTTGCGGGAATTGAAAATTTAAATTCTCTCCATATTCTCATGCAAAAAATCCATTTTGTGGTTGAATCGTTGGAATGAATTAATTGTCAAAATTCTTAATTTTTAATGAATATTTTTTTATCTTCGTATTTTTTTTAAAAAAAATACTAAATAAATTAAATTTAGACAATTATAAGTGTTAGTAAAATTAGCTCAATTTGTAATTTTATGTGGAGAAGCTTCCTGAGAGTAAAAATGTAATAAGAGATCAATTAAGTAAGTTTCCTTTTCAAAATGAGGGGTCACTTTAAACTATTACGATTTAGGAATTACTAATGATTGACAAATAATTAGTTTAGTTTCATGTTCATAACATTTAAAGTGTAAAATTAACTGTTAAATACAGGTGGAACAACATGATGTCAATTGGTTCATCAGAGGATGTTGTCCTCAGCCGTACCCTTCCTAATGACTCCTCCTCAAGTTCCAAGGATGATGCATCTGAACATGGGAAGATATGGACACTCCCAAAGGAGTCTGTGACCCTTATGACACAATGGCTATATAATCATAGATACAGTCCCTACCCGTCATGGAATGAACGACTTGACTTTAGTAAACAAGGAAAACTCTCCCTTCGTCAGGTAAGGGGTCACTGTTTGACTAAAATGAAACAATGGTTCAGGTAAGGGTCCAAAAACCCTTGCTTAATTGTCAAGCTCAGCAGATCTTCTGTGGCCTTAAAATAAAATTTTAATTGGGTCCTAGTGGGACGGCTCAGCGGTGTAGTGGCTCAGTTCCTCGCCCTGAGTCCCGGGGTTCAATTTTGCCTCACGGCATATCTGTGATTTAAGGTTTTTTCTCCCTTCGGGGTTTTTCCCTTAAGTCTCTGGGCAACATTCCCAGGCCCGAATGGGACAGGTACCTGGCCAGTAACAATAAATAATTGAGGGTTTGTCTGTGACTAAGGCCATAGATGGCTACGTATCCGGACGTTAAACTTTCCATTATTTATAAAATAAAATTTTGCCTTTAACATTTTTAACTTGTGACATTTAGTCTCTTCCTTTTATACTGTTGATTTCAGGTTAGTGATTGGTTCCGTAATGCAAGGAGAAGGATTCTTCCAAAAATGCTGCTGAATGAAGGTCGAGATTCTGCAGATTTCAGAGTCTCAAGAATAGTCAAATGTTGGAGAAAGCTCCCAACGATTGACTTAAGGCCATCCTCCTCTTCAGGAACAACAGCTCCTGTGTCTGGTTCCTCATTACCAATCCTAACCCTAAATTCAGAGAAAGGAGATGGCCCACCTCTTGTGGCCTTAAGTTCAAAGGTGACCAATAACAAAAATCCAAGTTCTACGTCTCCCCTCAATGAATATAATCAAGTTTTTAAGTTGGGATCAGGCGAGAGTTCATGGATGATTCAACAACAAGTCCTCTACCCCTCATCAGGTGTCATCGCAGCCGCCAAGAAGAAATGGGGCATTAGCCCAGATCCATCAAAGGTGACCAATAACAAAAATCCAAGTTCTACGTCTCCCCTCAATGAATATAATCAAGTTTTCAAGTTGGGGTCAGGCGAGGGTTCATGGATGATTCAACAACAAGTCCTCAAACCCTCATCAGGTGTCATCTCAGCCGCCCGAGCTTCAGCTCCAAATAGAGTAATGACTTTGAGGGGGCCCAGGTCAGGGTCAGAGCCAGAGTTGATGGGTGGTAGGTCTCCAAGTCCTGACCGTATCCTGATGGCAGATGACTTGTACTACTCATCTACCCTTGATGCAGATAATAAATTCCTCCAACTTCACGTATCGGTTGAGGCTGCTGACTATGCTTGGGAGGTAGGGAATCGAATCCAAAGGGAGAGGTTGAGGGTAATCAATACCTTGGGATGGGAGTAAGGCTGTGGAACCGTTAAGAGTAAATGGAACAAATAGTTAAAGGGCCTTCCGCCATTTATTGATTTCAAAAAGCAAATAAGCACGGGTTTGCCTCGTCTTTAAAGTGGTAAGAAAATCATTTAATAGAGTTGGTAAATTTTTTAATGAGCCTTGTTGTTAAAAGATTGAAATTTTAACTTTGAATTTTTAAAGTTTAAGCAAGTTTAATTTTTCTTGATTGAACTTTTTTTCACAATCTGACAATCTTGTCCTGTCCAATGGGGTTAGAATATAATTGAACTATTTAGGAAATTCGAAATTTCACTGCCGCTGCCGCATTATCATGATTATTTATTATGAATCTTAGACAGTTATATCTTTAAGAATCTATCATTAAAATCTGAACAACAACTTTTAAAATTAGTCTAGCTGTCCGTATATTTTGAACATTCAATCATCTTTTGGCTCACTAATAAGCAAAGGAAATGTATTCAAATTGTCGAATTGGAAACCATTTAACGATTAAAACCTTTGACCTCCACCATCCTCCATCCGCATTTTATTAATAATAACATAGTTGTAATATTATTGTCTCCTGAAAATTCTCATAATTCAATTGTTATATTAGATTTGGAAGATGGAATGGACCATTAAATGAATGAAAACACGCAATGCCATTGTCATTGTTGTCTCACTGTCTCTTTCTCTCTTTTGTCTCGGGAGGACTATTAAATCATCATAACAAGCTTCAATTAAAAGTTTTCATGTGGACGCTGGGGTTTGTTATCCCACTGGTCTAAAAGTTCCCTAACAGTCCCTATTGCTAAAATTATATTAGAATTCGGACTCGAAACTTGAATAGGATCGATTCGGTCTCATGAACACATACTCGAGTTAAGCGAGGTTACGTTTTTTATGTTTAGCCAAAATACAACTGTTTGAATGTTTTTTAAATATATGAACTTTCTAGAGAGTCTAATCTTAAGTCGCTAAACTAACTCAATCCCGAAAAATTATTACAGGAAAGTTCTTAAATTATAGACTCAAGCTCGAACTCTCAAACTGTTGGGGAACTCTGTATTTCTAAAAATCCAGGAAATGAACTTAAAAATCCCTTTATAAAATCAAAAAGCATTTTTTTCTGGATGATGACCAACATGTAACGGAGCTAAAACAGTGACCCACAGTCGAGCTAAACAATAGGCCGTTCCGATGATCCATGAATACAAATACACTATATATTTATGAATGAATGCCTAAATTTTTTAGCATTTCCATGACCTTGATAACCTTGCTCTTCTTCTCAAGCCAAGGATATTTGATTTTTATAAATGAGATCCCCTGATTCATAATATAAATTCCTCTACATTCATAGGAAACTTAAAAGGGACAATTGTTCAAAATTAGAATTTTAGAACTAATCGAGAGCTCTAGACTAAAGGAACTAATTGTATTTTATTAAATAGCGTTTGATCTCTTCAGGAACGAAATGCCCCGAAAACCTTGGAAAACCCTTTTCATCCTTTTTCTGGTCCTTTTGATTACGGTAAAAATACTCGAATTTCCAATATTTACATTTTTTTAAATCAGTAATTAGTAATTTTCAAAACGACTGTTTTTGAAATTTTTTACAAAATTTGAACGCCAGGGATCAAGGGCTCAGGAAGAGGATGAGGGCGAGGAACCTCCAAAAACATGTACTCAATATGTCTTTGGCCTCGTTCGAGCCTTTGTGGGGTCACTTGGGAAATGCTTAGGAGGTCAAGTCCCACTTTTTCGACTTAATGGGATCCATGAACTTTTTACTCGTTTCTTTGTAAGTTAATTATAGGTTTTCGAAATTTTAAGAAAGAGAGCTGTGTCATTTTGTAAAGTTACCCCGTAAATATTTTCAGTGTTTGGTCAAGTGTATTTTGGCGGATTTGGGTGTGGTGAGTAATGAAGACCTTAAAATTTTCTGACTTGATTTTTTTAAAAATACAAAATTTTCAAATTCGATAAATTTCCATCGACTCTAGCTAAATTCAGAGGGAGTCCTTGACGAAGTCGCTGCTCTCCTATATTTTCAAGAGGCTATCCCTGAAGAGATCCTTGAGTCTGTTATAGAACAAGCTCAACCATGTCTTGAAATGGCTTGTAAGAACTTAGAAAATGGTTCTTTCCCATTGTTTAAAAAAAAACTTAAACATTTTCAAAATCGACCAAAATTTTTGGTTCATTTCTTTAGCTGGATTCAATCCTAAAGAATACTACTGTCAAAGCTACTCAGGATTTACACAATGTGTGGTCACAAGTCTCCTTGGGACATTTTCCCCTTATGCGCTAGGTTGTTTTACAAATCCAGCCTTGGGTGCCCTATTCTCATTCCTTCAATTCGTGGTCCCTCGAGCATCCCCTGCTGCCGCACAATTAAATAATCTTAGAAGACGGGCAAACTCAGCCCGGCGAACAATTAAAAATTATAATAATCAAAGTATTAGTTCTGTCCGTAGTCCTAAAAAGAAGGTTTTACCGAGTGGTCCCTCATTGTAAACTAATAAGCTCAATATGTAGTTAGCGTATAGGATTATGATATGATGTGTTTATTTTTCACTAAAAAAATAAAATATCAAAAAGAAGGATCCTGGTTGAATTTTTGTTTAAAAAAATGGAGTTTGCACTTACATTTTTAGCAACAACTCGGAATTTATAGTCATGACCCTCAGTCAAATGATCAACTCGAATCGCTGGGGTTGTCGACTCTCCAACAGGAACCCAACGCATATTTTCTAAATCCATTTTTTCAACTTGATAACTTTGAATTTCTGAACCACCATCGTCCTTGGGTGGTTTCCACGAAAGGGTACATGAGGACTTGGTGACGTTTGAGGCGTTCAGAGGACCCTCAGGTGGTGCAGGCTAATGGAATGAAGGAATGAGTTTGTTCATATCTTTGGTTCCGGCTTTGTAAAAATTAAATTTGGCGACTTGTTTTTTGTTTTTTAAAAACAAAAACTTACCACATCCAGAACCGTAACTGTAACAGAAGCAGTGTCAGTCCCATTTTTATTCTTTGCAGTCAAGGTGTATGTCCCACTATCACCTCTTTGAGCATTTACAACTTTGAGCTTAGTACAATAGTCATCATTGACAAGTTTGACCCGTTCTTCTGGAAGAACAGCCTTTCCATTCAGGTCCCATTCCTTGGTTGGTGGAGGTTCTCCACTCACAGGGACATCAAACTCAAAGTTTTGGCCTGCACGAACTTTAATATTATGAAGGGCATTTCTATCAATGGATGGAGCCATATTTTTGGGTCGGGCAATGTGAACTTTTGTAGGTTCCGATGGCTCCCCTGGTCCACCTTTCTAAAATTTCAAACATCAAAAAAGAAAAAAACTAAAACGTTGCTTTCACATTTGATGCAAATCCATATTAGGCCGATCCTTACATTAACTGATCGTATCCTGAACTCATATTGTTGTCCTTCAATGAGACCCTCAACACGACCAGTTGGGACGTCACCATCAACTTCAGCAGCCTTGTCCCATGTTGGACTAAACTTGTCCTTCTTTTCAATAATGTAACCCTGATCATATAAAAAAATACATAAGAAAATTAAGGTGAAACTACGAGGTCAATCGTTAGGGACAAATTTGTTTTTTTCTTACCGTAATCGGACTCCCACCATCATCCTCAGGTTTGTCCCATTTGAGTTCAACAAAATCTCTATCATAATCAGTAATCTCAGGATTCTTGGGTGCTCCAGGTTTCTCAAATGGATTTTTAGCTTCAGTTGAATGTGGGGTGGTCAGGGGTTCAGATTTCCCTTCCTTATTTTTTGCTCTAACTCGAAACTTGTATTTATGTCCAGGGGTCAATCCATCAATGTCCAAACTTGTGGTTGGACCATCCGTCTCTCCAGCCGGAACCCATCTCCCTGTAGCCTCATCCATTTTTTCAACGACATAATTCTCTATAGGAAGACCACCATCATCTGAGGGTGGATTCCAACTAAGTTTACAACCATCAGCTCGTACATCAGAGACTTTAAGTGGACCATTTGGTGGATCAGGTCGATCCAAGACAATGACTTCAACATCAGCAATATCTGTCCCATTGACATTGGAGGCAGTGATTGTGTATGTCCCAGAGTCTCCTCGGGTTGCATTTTTAACTGTTAATTTTGTATTATAGTCTTCCTTTTGAACTTTGACCCCATCTCCAGTCTTAACTTCCTTTCCCTTAAGGGTCCATTTAATATCAGGTGGAGGTTCTCCAGTCACTTTAACATCAAAGGCAAAATTTTGTCCAGCCTTGATTTTGACTGGAACTAAATTTGTACGATCAATTTTTGGAGCAAGGTTCCGGGCTTTAGCAAGGATTGGACCAACAGAGTCTGAGGCTTCACCAGGTCCTGCAGCATTTTTCCCACGAACTCTAAATTCATATGTTTGACCCTCAGTTAGGTCAGGGACAGTTGCTGTAGTTTGATCTCCAGGAACCTCAAGAGCCTTTTCCCATGACCCAAACTTATCTTTCTTTTCAATGATGTAACTAGTGATTGGTGACCCACCATCCTCTGTGGGTGGAGTCCATTTGAGGTCAACATGATCCTTGTCCCAATCTGTTGCTTTTACATTTCCAGGTTTCCCTGGTTCATCAAATGGATTTTTGGCAACAACCCCCATATCTGTGACTAAAGGTTCAGACTCTCCTTCAGAGTTGACGGCTTTAACACGGAATTTATATTCTTGACCTGGGGTTAGACCAGTCACATCAAGGGTTGGCTCCGTGGACTGTCCACAAGGAACCCATATCCCAGTATCTGTATCCATCTTTTCAATTTCATAAAATTCAATTGGAGTCCCACCATCATCCTTTGGTTTTTTCCAACGAAGTTTACAACCATTTTTATGAACGTCTGAGACAGAGAGGGGTCCCTCAGGTTTCCCTGGTTTATCCGTAACATTAATTGTAACTGTTACAGAGTCCTTTCCAGAATCATTAGTTGCTGTGATTGTATATTGTCCAGAGTCAGCTCGGGATACAGGACGAACCACAAGTTTAGAATTGTAATCAACGTTCTCAAGGTTAACATTCCGACCCGGTCTTAGAGGATTTCCATCCACAGTCCATACAACAGTTGGAGGTGGTTCACCAGTAATGTCAACATCAAATTTGAGACTTGTTCCAGCGGATAGGGTTAAGTCTCGAAGATTCTTTCGATCAATTTTTGGAGCAAGGAACCTTGGTTTGGTAATAATGGGCTTGGTTGCCTCTGAGGGTTCAGATTGACCAGCCTTATTTACTGAAAAAGGAAAAAAATCCAAGTTTGATTAAGGGCAAAGTATTATACAATTTTATTTTTAGTACTCACAAGCAACAACTCTGAATTGATACTGTTGACCTTCCGTAAGTCCCTTCACGGATGCTTTACAGTCAGGTCCAATCGTCTCACAAGCCTTTTCCCAAAATGGGCTATACTTGTCCTTCTTCTCGATAATGTAACCCTAAGAAAAATGAAGGCACACGTTATAATTTTGTTCAAAATAATTTTTTTAATTCGAAAAAAAATAATTTTCATGATCAGCCCTTACCTCTATTGGTGCACCTCCATCCGATATGGGTGCATCCCATTTGAGATCCACATGATTTCCTGACCAATCCACAACCTCTGGAGTTCCAGGTTTCTCAGCCACTGAGAATGGATCCTTGGCAACTATGGGTGCTTGTGTCTCCAGAGGTTGAGACTCACCCTCTTTCTGCAATTTAATATAAAAGAACCCTGTGACCCTGACCTGAACCCGAAATAATTTACTCTCATAAAATTACAACTTACATTTACAGCTTTAACACGGAAGGAATACTCATGACCTGGAACAAGGCCTGTAACATCAAATTCCGTGTCCTTGGTTTTAGCAACTGGGATCCAAATCCCAGTGTCTGGATCCATTTTTTCAATAACGTAATTCTGCGTTTAAAAAACAGAGTTTAGTAGTTCTGACTGGCTTAACAAGGGTATTTTTAAGGACTTGAGCTTTACCTCAAGGGGTAGTCCACCATCATCCTTTGGTTTCTTCCATTTTAATTTACATCCATCCTTCTTTATATCAGAGACATCAAGTGGACCCTCAGGAGCCCCAGGGCGAGACACAACAAGGACCTCAACATCTGCTTCATCTTCACCCCATTGATTTGTAGCTGTGATCCTATAGGTCCCTGTATCCTTCCTCGTTGGATTATCATTAAATAATTTGGTATTGTAAGGGACATTCTCAATTCGTTTGTCCAGGTTCTCAAGGACCATTTTCCCATTAACTGTCCATGAAACAGTTGGCGGAGGTTCTCCTGAGACCTTGACATCAAAGAAGAATGGTTCTCCTTCACGTACATGAACTTTCTTTAAATTCTTCCGATCAATTTTTGGAGCTAATTTCCTTGGTTTAGCT
>JAQIYE010000191.1:0-15554 GCA_034699765.1 Xenyllodes armatus
AAGTCGGCTGGGAAAAGACGTCTGGGAAAAGTCCGCTGGGAAACATGTCGTCTGGGAAAAGACGGGTGGGAAAAGTCGTGTTACGATAATTTTGAATTACATTCATAATAAAAGTCTGTAATTTTAGCGAGTACTTGCCCTTAATCTAAAGAAAATAGTCTGGATTTGAGTTCCCTCTGGTCCAAAAAATTTGTACATATGGAAGAATGAAAGAAAAAAATCAAGCCAAGAAGGAGACAAATACGACTTCAATCACTCTATAATTTTCATTGAAAAACATATTATTGATATAAGTTTCAATTCAACTAGCTCTGAGAATAACTAATTTTGCGCAAACAAGTAAACAGAATGTACTCGATTTCTTCTGATTGTGAGTAATAGTCAATGACGGCCAATAAGATGCGCTCATGAACTTATAATAATAAATTCCATGTAATTTTAAAGTTAGTTGGACTAAGAAGAAATATTATCTTTTCACTTACATCAACAATACATCTAAAAGACCATTACAATTCTTTGGATAAAGTATGGAAATGTATAAATTTTATTTACTACTACAATGGACAAAGTTTAGAAAGTAAAGTACAGTTGATATGGACCCCATCCATTTGTCTCTTTTCTATTGTACTTTCTTCCAAAACCTGTTGAGTCGGCTTTAGTTCTCGTGTTCTTCCTCCTCCCAATGGACTTGACACAGGAGATGAATAAAGTACTTACTGACTGAGTGAGAGTTGGAGGTAAATCTGTGAAAGTGATACAGAAATGCTTTCTCCTTTGATTCTCTATAAAAGGATGGAGGAAACAATCCCAGGCTAAACTAAAGCATACTTTCTTTGGGCTTTGCAATACGCGTACAAGCAGATTTGTACACATGCATAGTATAGTTAGAAAACAAAAGGAGTCCAGGACTGGATTCTGATGGAAACAAATTGGTGTTAGTCCCTTGACTTGGCCTTTCCGTCATCATGACATGATCCAGGACGGACTTCCTTCCATTATTCTAATGTGACTCACTGAATATTACCAGGTTGCATGATTTTGCTTCATAGTTCTGATTGTGAGTGCCGAATGTTTGCCTTCTGGAGTCAAATTTAGAACTTAAAATCAAAGTGGCGTAAATGAATTACACTGGATTCCACTTCATTAAACATAATTGTGTACCTGGGGCATTTTTGTAAATTTTCATCTTGCTGGTATGTTTTGGTTTTTAGTTGTGAGTAGCTCTCTAGTATTGATTCGGGCGACTTTTCATTTGATATGAATGATTTATTTTGAGTAATTGTCATGTCAAGGTAAACAGGTCTTGAGTATATAATTTTACTACATTCATTTTTGTGAAAAGAAAAATCATAGTTCAACATTGATTCGATTTATTGAAATCCAGTGAAAGACTTGGTCATTACTCATACAGGTTGCCATATTTAAGCATTTCTTTGACGAAAATAATCAGGTATGACTTTACGTCAACAACATGAATTTGCATGTGATCCCTACTGAATACTCATTCGTCACAGAAAACCCTGGGACCTCTGAGTCCCAACTAAATTGAAATCCCAGCAGGAGGGTCGGACATGTGAACCTTTCTCTGTGACTTCATACAGTAAAGGTCAGATTAGAATCAGTGGAATGAAGAAGAAGTCAAAATATATTATATTTAATATAATATATTTTGGCGATGTATAATGTTTGTCCTCATACCTGGCTTCCGGGATTTCTGGATTTTCAATATTTAACCTCACCTGTAAATTGAAAGAAAATTGTTTCCTTTGAGAGCAAATGGTAGTTTTTTTTGGTTTGTTTGTTCAATTGCAACCACACTTTCCCTTTGTCTTTACGGGGAGACAATTCACAAAGAACCAAAACCATCTTGAACTTATTTTTCTTGGTTGACTAACTGTCATAGGCATCACAGGAACTAAAAATTCAATTCCATTTTTGAATCCAAAGCTTTCTTTGTAAACTGGAGGTTCAAAGGGGCCTCGAATATCCATTGTTGTGTTGTGAGAGGATAAAAGGATTTTCTTCAATTCTTGAGGCTTCTGTGAGGGAAGATGAAAGATCTGCCTGCTTTCGTTTTCTTCTTATGAATGTTTTCTTTAAAGGACAAAAACCTAGTAGATTTCCGTTTTAAAGGCACCAACCAATTTCGCAGGTGGATTTGATTATGAGCTTACCACATTGCTACCTTCTGAAACCTATTAAAAAGATGAAACGGTTTTTCTGGTAAACCAGTTTTTCATGGAAGATAAAGAAAAGAGCCCTTTTTAGGATTTTAAATGCCAGGTCTTTCTGAATACTCCAATTTCCTATAAAAGATGTTCCTTTATCGAACTTCCCTTCTCCTGACATTTATTTACGTAAGATCAGAGATAGTTAAATGTGTCCCTTTGATGTAAAGAAATGATTGATTGTGATGACATCATCACAATCATGAAGATTTTTGAAGGATTTGGGTTATCTTTTCTGTATTATTTGTGTCTACGTGATAGTTTTTTATAAATTTAAAACTTACAATTAGTTTCAAAAAGTTATGCAATTTTGTTTTTGTTTGTTTGAGCTTTCTTTTCTTTGTCATTTCTCTTTTTTTGTACTGCTCATAATCCTAGCGCTTTAAGGATTGACCTGACCTGATCAAAGATTTCACCAAAATTCTTAACAGAACTGCTTGACTGAACCATGTCGATATACTTAATGAACAAGCAATGACCTGTGCTCTTTTTTGAGTCATTCAGCAATGAATCCGCAATGAATGAGGAAGGTGGCAAACTATTTTGACAAAGTGAAACATCAAATCAAGTATTCATTCGTTGAGCTCAGGCAGGACACTGAAACTCATCTGACATGACCACAATCACGCCACGTGCCCTCATCATCACCAACCTTAAAATTCATTTCCATGAACTCAAAAAGTCCTCTCCTCATTTCAGAGACCTACTAATTGGAATCCCTTACTGAGAAGAATTCATCATTCCATGAGAGAGAGAGACATCATCGTTCGTTCTGGACTATGAAACTACGGGAGACTTACTATACTGGAGGCTAAATCCTCTTTTCATTTGAGTGTCTCATTTTTCTAAAAAGGATTCATTTTGTGCTGCTGCAGGCTTCACTTGAGCAACGGACCATGTTTTTTCCATGAAGAAAACTTTACAATGTTCAAATTATTATGGGATTCTCTCTCCTAATACTACTACAGAATACTACTAACTACCACCAGTGAAAATGACAAGGAGAAATTACAAAGACCTCAAATATCATGCTTGAGGGAGTAAAAGGTCTCGTGTTATTCGCATGTGAATCCATCATGCTCATTTGTGGCCAGTTTTGAAGTATCTGAATTGTCTACTTTTTCCAGGGAGAAAAATCCTGAAACGCTCGCAGATAATTATAATTTTACCGGAAAATCCTTCCTGAGCTAACGTGCTCAACGGTTTAGAATAGGATTCAACCTTAATATTTATTTATTTAGTGATTCGTGCGTTGGGAAGTACTGTAGGCACTGCCGTTCAATTCGAGTGACAGATAAGTGTCAAGTCAATTGGGATTGGGATCTTGGGGTAAAACCTAGAAAAATAAACTTTTAGTCCTCAGTTCACCTCGTCTATTTATTTATAGGGAGTGAACCTTGTTCATTCTGTCATCAATAAATTTGGTCTCTCAACTTTGTGTCTCATCCATCCATCCATCTTCATTTCAAACAATTTTCTAAAATGGATATAATCATGATCATTTTGGGCTATTCCTCCCACTCCACTGCTGTTACTACCTCTATTTGTTGAGTTTGTCTCCTATCCCAGCTATTTCATTAGTAAAATTGAAATGGGCTTCTTAAGATCTTTAAAAATATTAGTTTTCTAAGGATTATTTTTGTAATCTTTCGTCGAGAGAGTCGAGTCGGACGATGCTCAAAGTATCACCAATCACAAGGGCTTTACGTTTAACATCTTCTGGCTTGACATTGTATTTTCACCAAGTCCATGTCTTTGTAATTTTATATTCCATGTCCTAAAAATATCTTTATCTGCTTTAAATGGAATCAGGGATCCTCCCTCCTCCTACAAATAAATCTAACCAAGTTCATTTCCAACTACTACTACTAAAAACAGAAAACCTTCATTTCATGAGCTGATGAGACTAATTCTGGTTCCAGTTCCAGAGACAGAGAGAGAAATTGTGACAGAAGGCATATTTGTCCTTTAAGCTACTTCCAGGCTCACTCCATTTTTTTAACTTCATGCATCTCTCTGATACAATATTTTTTGTTGTTCTCTCTCTGGTCTGGATCCTGGGCTGAAAATACATACCCGGGTCTTTTTACGTAGCTGAGGTTCTTGAAGCTCTCTGTGAAGAAGAGTTTGGAACATTGAAACTTGAGCTAGTATTGTATCAGTGTTGGCCTTTCCGCAGTTTTTCAGGTTTTTGAGCGAAATGCCATGAAATGCGATAAAAACATTATTCGTGCAGAATTTTACAATATTTTATTAAACCAGTCGGTTTGGTTGTGTTAAATTTTAAATGGAATGACTTTCCTTGATTTTTCGCACTTTTTGCACTGCTGCGATAGTCGCAGTGCGAAGTACGTAAGGCGTAGTACATACTATATAGTGTTAGATGATCATGTACACATTATGATGCTGATGCTGCACTAACTAAGGCCAGGCCAAAAAAAAGTTGACAATAATGCCGTTCTACAGTTACTGGTTGAACCTCTCGTATCTCGTCCACAAGGAAGAGGAAGGAAGGAAGGAAACTTTGCTGAATTTCCTTCTTTCACCCTCTCGTCAGAACAGAACTCATTTCTTATCTCATCATGTCAGAGTTAATGGAGGAGGACACAGAGAGACCGACCTTCCTTCCTTGCTTTGCCTCCAAATCTCCAAATTTTCAGAACACAACACCAACCAGAGCCAGAAGGTAGGATCTTCTTCATCCTCCTAAACCACAAACCACAACTCGAGAGTGAGAGAAGGAGAGGCAGGTACTTTGACATTCATCTGGTGAGGTCATGTCATACGATATTTGGATTAGGAGCTATAAGGTTTTGGGCTGTCACTAAAAAAGATTCTCTCCTTCTGATACTTCCGGAGAAAATAAAACAAAAGCAGGAGAGGAAGAAAAGGGTGGGCGAAGTCCCAAATCGGATATATTATATTGTCCACTTTCGTATTGTGTGGATGCACCTCACCGACTTTCTCCACGTCATATCGTCTGACTTTCTCTCTCTCTTTTAAAAAAAATGTTTCTCTGTTACATAATAACATTCTACAAAATAAAATAACTCAAATCTGTAAATCTGTCAGGAGTGGGTATAGGATCCTTTCCGCTTCATTGCGATTCTGAACATGAACTCTCTCTCTCTCTCTTTCTCCTACACAACAACACCCAACGGCTTATGTAATAATGATTCTCAACTTTACCCCTGAAGAAAGTGGAGAAAAAGAAAATATAAATCGGATTCGGTTGTATGGTGGACTTTCACCGCTTGTTATTGCTTTATCTTCATTCCTAAAGAAATGTAGAATTTTTTATTAGAATGGATTATTTTGAGGGCCTATAATTGGCTGGACTCAGGGTTTTTGAAATTATAAAACGTTTCACTACATATTTCTCATATGCTCTTACGAGCCGTTAATAAAACAATGTTAATGAACCCTCTGTTATGTACAAATATTTTTTTGAAATGCAAATTAATTTGGAATAATTATTTCATGAGGCTGAATACAGAAAAAGGATTAGTTCCAAGTTCCGTTCTCTCCGATAAAAAGCCATTCCTGCGACGTAGTAGTAGTCATCTGGAATTCTGAGGAATGAATAGTAACGTGGATCATAATATAATATTTCTCCTCTTCTTATAAAACAACTTTCTCTTTCTCACTCGTACAAAACCCCCGTCAAAGAAAGAACTTTCTTTTAGTTCTTTTCAGACAAAGTTTTATTTTCGTCTCTCTGGTGTCTCACTCTTCTACCTCAATTAGTCCCAATGAATTCTATTGTCATTTTCCTCGGCTTTCTTCCTCTTCTTCTAGGCTCAAGGGGGTCTCATCTCACACTCACTCATTCTCTTCAATTTCTAAAGGAGAGTGTCTTCCTTTCTTTTAGTTTTCAAAATGAGGAACTTTGCTAAGGTTGGGATCAGGATCATGCAATGTAGTTTTCCTTCTTTTATGGAATCATGGAGTCACCAAATGAGTTCATAAACAACATTCCATTACTACAAAAAGCTCAATCTATGTTAAATTAGAACCATTTTTGATTATTATTCCCAAATGAGCATATATGAAATTTTGCAATTTGTTTATGGATGGCTATTCAATTATATATTTGTCGTCGTATTTAATTAGAACATGAGTCAAACCTTAATTAAATGGACGAGTGACCACTCTTCAGTATATATGTGGTCATGTACATAAAAAGACGAGGAATTCAAATCAGTTCTCTTTGATCTTCGGATCGCTCTTAATTGAGAATTCATTTCAAATCAAATGTAGCCGTTGGGCCTTTCATCACTCATATGATATTGCAAATAGAATTGTCTGTCTTTTTGGAACGTTTCAACTTTCAACCATAGTAACTTGTTTTGAATTATCCGGTTGACTGGAGTGCAGGGAAAGGATAAATTTAAAATTAAATCGAACTCATTTTACTTCTTGAGAGACAAATATCAAAGAGCAAATTGAAAGTTGACATCCTTTCTTTCACAGGATTTTAATGAAATGGAATTGACTAGAGGAGGCAAGGCAGGGCATTCATGGGTCAAAACAACGTCAAACAAACCTCAAAAGTACTTATGGTGGTTTTCAGGGAAAAAATGAGGCTCACGTGGAACTTTTCTTTTCCTTTGCCTTGAAAACCAACGATTCTTTTGTACAATTTAAAAAACCTAAGCTCATCAGAAAGATCAAAGAAACATGATGTACTTTCAGAAATAAATTCTCTCAAAATTGAAACAACTCATTCATTGAGTCTTGATTTCCTTTCTGACTTTCCAAATCCTTACTAATTGGATGACATACTTTGAGACAACTACTTACGACGTTAAGAGTATTTCGCTGGAATATATTAAATGACTTTGAACCAAAATGTATTCATCAAAGGAATTAAAAAGTCCTTAGGTTGTTAATGGACACTCAAAATGAAATTTCAATGAAACCTCTTACTTTGTCGTTATTTGGTTCAACTTTGAACTCAAATGAAATACTAATTTCTATAAGTAATGATGAGGATAATTAGATCTAATTGAATGGGGGTGACCTAAATTGACCTCACATCATGACATCCATGATGGGATGCTGGATGTGTGGGTTGGTCCAATCCACTTTTGGTGATTTCAGAGTGAACAACCTCTCCTGAATTAAAAACTTGTCCTCTGCCTTTCTCTGGATTCAAGGTATTTGTGTAGAAGTGAGTTGGGCCTTGAACGTGCTTTCTCCAGTATTTGAGGAACCTTGTTGGATGAAAGTTTGGTCCATTTTGCTTATTAATAAGGATAAGTTAATCATCTTTGAAAGATAGATAGACCCATAGACTCTTGTGTTTCAGGGTTAATGGTTAATAGAACATACATATAATTTTCTAAGATTTTGAGAAAGTGTGAATGATATAAGCCCGAACCCTACTGTACTTTAGGATAGGAAAATCTTTGTTTTAGGCTCATCAGTTCCTCGAAAGTTTTTTGTCTCCACATTTCTCCATCATCACTCTTGAGAGCCCAAAGAGCATTAACTAATTAAAAGAGAAAGTCTGGTAGGTCTTCATAAAGTTTTAAAAGGTCTTTCCTCCAAAGGAACTTCTGAATAATTCCCTCATTTATACCTGAAACCACAAACTGCATAACCTCAAAGATTAAATATTAATGTTTACGATTATTGCGTATTTTTTTCTTTAATCGTTTTTCAAAAACTATTTTTGATGCTTCTTCTTGTTGTAGCGCTATATTATAGCTGTTTGTAATCATTCAAGCTTTTAAATACTAAATCTGGTGAACCTTATATTTTTTCGAGCATGGATAAAGTAGGGTTTCGAGTATATAACGTTAGACGTTTGAACCTATAGATATTCATTCCATAGGATTTTTACACCAAATCAGGACAAATAAATTGATAGTCACTCCTTCTACAATTTGAACTGACATTGTTTAAATTTGAAAACAAGGAAAAGGAAGGTTGCATCCTTGGATGAATCAGTTTTTTACTCATTTATTCCTATATTTAGACTCAAGTTGTGAAATACATTTCTTTTTGTAAAAGTAAGAAATGATGTCAGTTCAATCCCAAGCATAAATACCTTTAGATATTATTACTAACCTTTTTTAAAGAAACAAACAAAAAGTAAAGTTACAAATCTTGAGTCACCAATCTGAATGTAGAAATGTAGAATGTTATCCGGGAAAAATTGAGAACTTCTTAAAGGTTAGACGTAAGGATAGACTAACGTAAGTTTAGAATTTTCCCTTGTTGAGAAAAATAGAGTGTGATGTGACTTGTTGAGGGAATTTAAAAGTCTTCTTGGGGATCTTTAAAGGTCATACCCGTTCCTTATTACCACTCTATAATCCTGTACACTGGGGCAGAGAGACCCCATTAAGGATGACTCAAAAATGGGTTAAGGAGAGCAGGAACAGGAAGAAGCCCTTAGTTTTGGTTGAGGAGCTTCCCAAACTTTTTAACTCTCACACATAAAATGAAATAATAATGACCTAACCCTGTCTTGGGAAACTCCAGAGAGGAGAGGATTTTAAGTTTAGGAAAACTCCAATTTCTTTGATTTGTGAGTGTCAGATGTTTTACATGAGTTTGGGATTCTCATCCCATCATTCCTATTTCCTATCTCAAATCCAAACAAGATCTCATCCGAACAGGAGTAGAATTATACAAACTCTCCAGGTTCTTCCTAATCCAAAATAACCGCATCCACCTCCAGTTGTTTTGACTTTTTTGAGTCAAAAGAACTATTTTAAGATGTACCCAAGAACTGGGTGTTATTTGCACTGCCTTAGGCGTACGTCACTTTGATGTAAGACTCAAAGTTCAGGTGGGTGCCTAAATAAATTTTTGGTACTAAAGGAAGGTTGCAATCATTTCTTAGATTTCTTATTTGCCCTAGAAATCTACATTCAATTCCTTTAAATTAGAATCCTGTAGCTAGAATAACAACGCTTCGTGAAAATCAGAAGTCTTTTGGAATGAACTTCAACTCTCCTCCTCAAATCCAACTTCTCTGATTACGCATTTTGCCAAGACGAAGTATGTCTAAAGCCCCGAGTGGTTCACTCACATAGTTATAAAATAAAATGTAGTAAAATTCCTTTCCCCTCAAGAAAAGTTGGAATTTGGATTGAAGAGCCTCCTTAAAAACTTGATTTTGTAAACTATTGTAGTACAACTAGGTGGATTGTACTTTGTAGTCATAATATACAAACTCCTGGATTCCTTGAGTAGGAAAGGAAATGAGTTTTTAAAAAATCGTAAGGAGTCAGACTACGGGAACCACTCCACATTCCCGAGAAGAGCTTTCTCCAAGGTAAAGGAGTGGATGAGAATTGAGTGGGTTGAAGGAGGATCTTAAAAGACTCTTTTACAGGTTTGGATCGAAATTTTTATTTTCAGCCAAAACTACAAAAACTTGCATTTCACGTGAAGGAACACATCTGACTGACTGACACTCCTTTCCTTTCACGCTCTCCTCCCCAAGAAGTCACATTATATTTTTATTTTTGTTGTTGTATTTTGGGAGTGAAGGAGAAAGCAGAGAAAGTTGTTTAAGAGTTTTTGACTCCACAGGGACTTAGGATGAAGGAATGAATGAACTCTGTTCCACTCCACAGGACTCAATGGGTAACTTCATATGAGAGGAAAATATTGCCAAGTGTGGGATTATGTATAGAAAAGAAAGTTTGGGAGTTCCCAACAATTTTATATGGTCCTTGTACTGTAATTTGTGTAATTGTCCTTTAACGATACTAAATAAATTCTCGTATGTAGTTTAGAAAAATGGAAGTCCACCAAGTTTGCTGAAGCTGAAGTGAGGAGTGGTGGCTGAACAGACGTAAATATCTATACTTTGCTAATATTTTTTGATAAATGATAAATTCAGGAGCATTTTTATTTTATTTTTTTCATTGTATTTGGCCAGAATTTTTTTAGAATTCTGATATAAATCCCAAATCATACATTGTAACATCAATAAACAAACCCTAGAAGAAAGCTATCAGGAATTCAATGAAAAATATCAAAGTAACAATTGATACATATTGCTTTATTTTGTGATCCTATTGGATGATGGTAGAGTTAGGGCTGGATTGAGATTGGGAGAGAACCAAAGTTACTGAAAATGTTTTTGTTTTTGCCCAAGGCTTCAAACGTTCAAGTTTTCCATGCACTTCTTAACACTGTATTTTTACTGGATTTGAATGGACTCCAAATGGTGAAATAGTATTTTATTGAGGAAAGAAATATGAATGGTGAAATACTCGAAAATATGTATTTTGAGGATCTCCTTGTCCATTTCCTTTTAGAGAAACATAAAAATAAATAATTCAATTCATCCAGGGGATACGCTGATGATGGCTTCTTGATTCCCATAAGTTAAATCCTCCTGATTGCCTTCAAAACCAATCTCATCTTCAAATCCATGGATTCTTTCCTAAAAACCCGTGAGAATGCATGGAGTCAATCCCTTTTCAATTTAAATAGTATTTGTTTAGAAAAAGATAATAACGTCTCACACGAAAATAGATTTCATAAACTTTAATCCAATTTTATCGAGGTCTCTACCATTACGCGTCCCTTTAAAATGAATAAGTGTGCTCTTGAACTGGAATTTAAAATATTTAAGAATCTTTCCAATTTTTAGTGCTTTTTTAACCTTTCCTACGAATTCGACATAGCTCTGAAGATGAGCGTGAATTTTTCTAAAGTCAACTGTAACGGATAGAGGAAACGTTAAACCCGATTCTATGGTTCTTTCCTTGAGTAGATTTCCATGTCCTCACGCCTACAACTAGCACAAGTCTCTCCAGGAGAATCCCATAGAGGAACCGCATTAAATAAATACTGTACACGATTCTAATGGGTTTCTCGACATGGTTTTTTCCTTCCTCAGGTTCATATATGAACCCTTTCCGTTGTTATTTTCCCTTCTTCAATTGTATCTAGAATAAATAAGAAACCAATAACTTTATTGGGAATTGAGTTCCTTTCTCGTACGTTTGGAATTGGAGTGGAATGAGAGAAAATGTTGAAGGAGGAAGTATTATTATATGACTACTACTCTGAAAATTGGATCCCTCTTCTTTGGGATTCCTCTAAATTCTCCATCAACACCCATTTTTGTGTTTGGGTTCAAATAGTAGGTTTAGACTATTATTACGGAAAGCATTCATATTTTTATCATGTTGTCAATAGATTGGTGAAGACTCGTGTTTTTAGACATTATAACCATCCAAGCATAAGTATTGCATAAAATGTGAGGCTATTGTAGAATATGATATTTGTGGAAGGGTGACAGGCTAGAAGGGTCAGTTTTGTGAGTGTATACAACGCGTAAACAGGCTATTGACAAATGATAACAAAACAGAAAATTCTTCACATTTGCGCTGAATTGCAGCTCAAAATGTTTAATTTTGAAAGAATTTGAGCACCTACTTTAAACCTGTACTTCATTCCGAGTTGATTTCAAAATTACTCTTACTTTCTCACAATCAGATCCCGACATAATAAACACATGCTCAGGTGATTTGTTTGTACGAACTGCTATATATTTACATATAGCAGTATTGAGCAAGTTGATAGATTGTGTTGGGATTGGGATTTGAGTTTGTGTTATCCCAATTTAATGTTATTGGCGTTTCTGCTCAGGTTTTCTTACTCTTGTACCTGAAGAATAGGAGTTTAGTTTGACATGCCTCTTTTTGAGGTGAGTACTGGCTGAATGAGATATATTTTAGGGATTCTTAAGATTAGTTTGGTTTTCCAGAAAGCAGTTTATTATTTTCATACGCTTTCACCACATCTGTCTACTTTCCTCTATTGTCACATCTCAGCAATTTCGCTTTCCTTAACTTTAACCAAATCTGGAACGTGGATATTGGTAGTTTATGTAAACCAGAGATTGTCAAATGTAACAAAGAAAAGCTGTTTACCAATCATGGTTCTATTCATTTTAATGGTTCCCTGTAAATTTGAAATATTTTGAATGAAATGAAAGGTCTTTCATATCCAGACAAGTTCACGTTGATGTTGCACGAACACTAAAGTTCTCCGAATAAAAAAATGTTTCGAAAATCAATCAATTCAAAAACGGTCCTTTGTTAAACACATTTAAAGGCTTTGACAATTTAAAAGTTTCCTTAAAGAAGATCGAGGTATTGTGTCCAAGAAATCTTTTGATATTTTTGGATTTTCAAATCAAACTTTAAACTATTTTCTGGAATAACATAGAGAAAAATTAAAAATCTACACAAAGGTTGTTTTGTTAAGGATAAATCTTGGATTTGATCACCTTTGTATTTTGAAATTTTGGCGTGCCTATACCACCCATCGTTACACAAATACGATTGTTCTGGTTAAACCCGCTCTCAAAATCAGTATCACCATCAGTGTCAGAAGGTCTGTTTACTCAGGTTATACTCGTACAGGAACAATGGGTGTACTCAAGCACACGTGCAAAAGAAAATCTACAGAGTGAAAAAAAATCAGTTGATACTTATCCATCCTCTGAGAGGCCTGAAGTCATGGTAGTGATCCCTTCTTAATGCAAGTGGGGAAATTAGGGGTTTGATGGATGCAATAAAGAAACCTTATAAAAATGAGCAGATTGAATGTTGGGAATTTAAATCTCCATGGTATTTTCCAAATCTTGAGTTAGACTCATTTTGCAGGCAAAAGAATGTCCGGAGTCACATAAGTAGAAATGACTTGAGGCCATTCTATAGCTTCCCCTCGCTCGATTTCCCATTACTTTCTCCCAAACATCCCGGATTTCCTTTGAATCTGAGTTACTTTGTAATTTGATCCTCTCCAATACATCATCCCAAAATGTTGATTTTGTAGAGAAAGCCGGAAGTTGTATTTTCTTCAAAAACATGGAATGGTGGAATTATAAATATGAGTAAAGCACATTCCCATGAATTTGAAGATCACTAAAGAGTTAGTGATCTTCAAAGGTTTCTAAAATCTTATGTTTTGTTTTTAATGTAATTGAGTTATGAGTTCCTTAGTGAATCTCTATAACTTAATCTGTTTAATATAGTTTTACCTAGCATAATGTGACATGACATGAACTCTCAAAGAATTTAGGATCATTTCTGATCTCGAACACGACCCACGACTAGTTCTTTGGATTCTAAATGAATGGCATTTTTTGATTCTGTACTTGGATAAATTCGAAATACTGCTTGACTAGATTTTTCTAAATCTCTCATCATTCTTAGATTAGGATACAATATAAGGTCCCCCTGAGACTTACTTACAAAAGAAGCTTCTGATCAGACTACATATTACCTCATCTTCTGAAAGGCCATTGAATTGGGATTGTGAAAGAAGTATATTACAAAGTAAGTAATTTTCTGAATCCACCCTTCTTTTAACACGAACTTGTTGGGATAAGACTGGAGGGCCCACAATACCATGACCAAGTAATATTTTTGTAAGAAGAAAAAAAGATGCTTTCTCTAGTATTTTGACTTGCCTTTCATCCATACTCTTTTTGGTAAAAGTGTCCCATGAAAGTCAATTTTCTTCTTTCTCTTCTCCCATGCGGCTTACTTAAAGTCCATTCATGTCGATACACTTTGGATGGGACAAAATTTTGTAACTCAGCATTTCCTACCCATCCCTTCCTTCACCTTACCTCAATCACTGACTACCCACTCGAGACCTAGAAAATTCAAAGTCCATTCGGTTTTTTTTTTTGCTTCTTTCACCCCTTTTTTACTTCAAAATAGTTTGAGATTTACTCTCACCTTCCTGTTTTCTTGAAATCACTTTCTGATTCAAGGGCTGCTTTGAAAAAGCTCAAAATGACCATTTGTATGTCAATGTTTTTTGGAAAGCACTAGAAAAATTCTGTTGGTTACAAAGCAAGTGCAAAATTTAGAGACTTCGTTCAGATATTCCTTCAAAACTCAATATTGCCTCATGCCGGTCCTCAAAGTCAAAATCTATTTCCGACACTGATTTAAGTAAAAAGAAAACAAAGCATTTAGTCCAAGATTTTTTTTATTGAAAGAGCCCAAAAAGAGCTCAAGGTAAATACCCCTTACTTCCTCATTCTCTACTCCTCTGCAGATCCATCTCCTAAAAACCTTCTTTTCTTTTTTACTCTTCTCTGTCCTGTCTGTTTTTATTTATTTCAAAAAAAAATACTCAGGGAAAATCCTTTTGGCTTCCACTCAAGTCTCAACTCTTTTACTTTCTGTTCGTGAATCCTTCAACTTCAGTTGGAATCCAAACTCTAAAGGTCCTAGCTGGAGGCTACTGAATGCTGCTGTAACCTAAGAAAGTTTAAGTCCCCCAGAGCCAGTCTGTCACTCTCACACTCTCAGTCAGCCAACCTTGGCTTCCTTTGCCTGTTCAAAATCTATCCAATCCAAAGTATTATATTCTAAAAAATGTTGTGAATATCAGTTGAATTTACTTTTTGAATCCTAGCTTTTGAACCTCATCTACTTCTAATTCTAATTCTTATCCCAAGATTCCTACTTTTCAATCCAATACAATAGTACGGAATTTGGGGCTGATGAAAATAATAAAGACCGGATTCAGAATTGGGCTCCTTTTGTTGAATTCATGGACAGGAATGATAAAATGAGAAAATTGATTTGGTTGAGGGACAAATTGAGGTCATCTTTTATGAGATACCTTGGAATGAATAGGACTCTCTAAGGTTTTCTGTACTCCATTCTCTTCAAACAAGTTCAATTTTGATACGCTACAGGTTACAGTGCATATGGACTTTTCGTCATCTCCCATTCTGACTCACTCATGATGAGTTAGGATGGTGTCCTTTGAAATGGTTGGAATGTTTTCCCTTTGACGTTAATTACATTTTATCTGGACAAAGGTCGAGGAAAAGTAAGGACCCTTGTGGTGACTCTTTCTGTGTGAGTAAAAAGAGTACTCAAAGTTGAGTTGTTAGTTACTGAAGCCAGGGGCACTGAACCATTTAAAATGGTGTGTCCTCTTACTATTTGTTTTAAAAGAGACAATTGAGGATCAATTGAGAAAAGAGACTTTTCTCTCCTCTCTCAATTTTATCAAGGGAAAACTGATTCCGATTCTGAGTTGGACTTTCTCCAAACAATGGGGAAAGAGACCCAAAAGGAGTCAAGAGTGGACTGATTTCACTTTGTCTCAATTTCAATTTTGTTCTTACTATTGGAAAGGACAAAATTTGTTAAAAAAGGAAGATATTTGTAGAATTCCATTCAGGTTAAATTGATTCGGTGAAGTGTTGGAAGATTACCCTATGGTGAAATTGACACTTGTTCCTTCAAGTACGCAAGAGACCACAAGGTTCTTCCTGTGGAATCTCATAAAGCTTTCACATGATTTGAT
>JAQIYE010000192.1:0-15528 GCA_034699765.1 Xenyllodes armatus
CATCATGGTACATCTTCTACAAAAGTGGCCTTTACAAATACAAGGGTTAAATTTAAATTCATGTAAGCTCAAAACTCAAGCCCCCGAGCTCCGCGTCCAAAGTTCCAAACTTGTGCATCAAACATCAAGCCCCTAAACAACAAAACAAAGATGGATCATCATCATCAATATGAACGAAGAATAGAAAAAGATTCTAAAACCTTTTAAATTTAAACTCTTCTTCTCCAACTGCTAAAAAAATTCTAAAATTTAACCTTTTGTACTCCTAAACCCCCCTCCCCCCCCACAACCTTTAGCCACTTATCACCAAGTTGATAAGAACAATAAATTCTCTTTGAAGTTCATCTCTCACGGGATTTTGCCGACACAATGAAGTATATAGTCGGTCGGGCTACCAAAAACCCAAACTAACTGCTGTTGCTCCTATCTAAATTATCTATCTTCCTATCTTTTCCTCTCTTAATATAAAGAGTCATAATAGTAATAAAACTTTGTGTTAGAATTTTGTGTGTGGTTGGTTGGTCGACTTACTGGTACTGTTAACTGCTTGGTAGATTTTGTGACTACTAAAATACAAAAAAAAATCGGATGAATATCATGGATGGACAAGTGGAAGTGAAGAGAGACTCGAAAGTTTTCAAAGGTGGCCGACACTTTTTTTCGAACCTTTAAAAAATTTTAAGCTTCTTTTTCAGATGATAATGTACGTACGTAATAAAAATACCAACTCTCATATCATGAACATTACTAAATGATTTCATTTTCATTTGGATAATGAAAGATGAGATGGGTTTAATTTAAAAGAGCATTTAAGAGGATTTAGTTATATGAGAAATATTTTAGTTCTGCACTTTTATTGTTCCCTATTTTATTAGTGTACTCTTGGTGTTGATTCTATTTTATGTGATTTGTGCTGTTTTGTTTATTAATAAATTTTGCACTCAGTAAACTAGACTTATTACAGCAGTTGCCTTCCTGAAACCTGGATAACTTTTGTATTGAAACTTGAATTTTCAACCAATTTTTTTAAAAAAAATAAGCTCTTCGTGACCTTTATTTCGGTTTTAGTCCAAATCCACATTAGTCAAATATGAGCTCTATTGAACTCCAACTCCACCTTTTCGGTTAAGTTAAATAACATAATGAGAGGCTCAAATTTCGGTTCGGGAACCAAAAGGAATATTTTACTAGACCAATCATGCATGAGCCTCCTCGGCCTTGGACAAAAAAGTTTGGTCCTCCTATCCTATCCAGATTAAATCCAGATTTTCTTAATCTGAAAACTCGAAACCGATATCCAGAAGAAAAAAATTGTGTCCTCATTTGTTAACTATTTGTTGTGAAAATTATTTCTTATTGATGATGCCTCAAATAGTAATACAGGCCCAAAGACAAAAGCTTTCTTTGTTTTTATTTCACAGATTAAGGGATGTATGTGGATGACCTTTTATTTTTTTGGCTTGAAAGTCGGCATTTTGACATGGAGGTCCTCCTCTGCAAAATCCCCTTCAATTCAAGTTGGGGAACCAAGGAGAGTGCGAGTGTCAAGAGACCGTGAAACGAAGAAAGTGAATTTTAAGAATCGAGACCAAATACCCGACGGTTCTCAACCCGAGTTTTTGTGATTTAACAGTCGTGGATTTTTTCTTCAAATGCAATGTCTACGACTTGACAGTGCAGTAGTGTGGGGAAAGAAACTTGAGACCAAGGGATCAGCTCTTGAGCAGAAAAAAATAGAAAAAAATGACTAGTTTACTAGTTGCATCCATCCATCCTCATAAAGATTCTTGAACTTTGACTTTTATGTCTCATGAGTAAAATCTGGTTTCCATATATCACATCTCAAGTGTGAAAAAAAAACTTCGGAGTTGGAACAGTTGATTCTCTGCTAACAAAAAACCCTACATTTTAAGAAAGCCTGTAATAACCTAATGTACATTCAAAAATATTGGCAATCCAACGGAAATCAGCAGGTGATCTATCATTGCCAATTTTTAAAACAATTCGTAAGAATCAGTACAGAGCATATGAAGCACAAGTTGTAGCAAATATTTTCAGTTTGTTATTCAGAACAATTATCCCTTCTTTCAAAAAAAATCATTTGGTTGACTGATTACTTTAAGAAAACCTTGACTTGACAATGGGAATGGGACTCAAAAAATTCTTCATCCATCATCCTCCCATCTCAAATCATGATTCATTAAATGACTTTTTGGTTCATGCTAAAATCTCACAAACAGACAAAAAGGCTCAATGTAACTCTCAGAAAGCCCACAGATACTCGGCATTTTTGAACAGTTAAAGATACTTTAAAGGGTCCCAAGGGTCCAACGGACCCTCTCAACTCATGGGACTATAATATAAACCTAAGGGTACCCTTATAATATTAAATTGTAATATTTATCCTTGTAGTAGTCATTTGGAAAATTCTGAAACAAAGTCTTCTTGGGTCCTTTCCATCATTCCATCTGTTTTCCATTGAATGACAAGGAAGTCAGAAACTGGGAGACCCTCATCAAGAAATTATTTTACGGGTGAAGGACCCGAACTTAACTTTTTGGAATTCCAAACAAATTGTTGGATTGTTGTATGTTGTATTGGAGTATAAAAGAAGGTTCTTTGTTGTATCGCTTGTAATTGTAAAATCCTTGGGATTCATTCTTTTACAATCATTTCCCAAAGGGAGAGAAAACCATTCAGACAGACCCATGTAGCGGTAAACATGCTGAGTCTGAATGAGACCATCTCTGCCAATAAAAACCCATGCCACCCATCATTCATATTTTAAGAAAAGTCAAGTTAAGAATTAGAGTTAGAGACTTTCGAGTTGGGGAATCACTCAAGCAACAATTTTAAAATTAAAGTTTTCCGAGATGCTGATGGAGGACCACCCTGATGATGACTAACAATCAGTTTCAGTCGTGAAATAGAAAAGGTCCTTGTTGGATCTTTTTTCTTAACAACCTAGAGAAGACGGTTTTTGTGTTTGTCAGGTCATGGAGGAGGCATAAGAGATGGACAACAAAACAATGACAGGTTTTTGATCTTACTGCTACTGTTATTGCTTTTTCTGATATGAGATGAGGGAACAGGGAACTTCTTGAGAGAAGAAACTTCAAAAAAGTTTCGGCTTACTTTTGAGATACAATAGAGAGTCACTTTTATAGTTAGAAGCATTTATGGCAGTGGCGTAGTCAAAATAAAATGTGGGTCGAAATATTTTGAAATCTAAGTTTTATTTTAAGAAATAAGGTAGTTCTAGGTTTCGTGTTAAAGATAAAGGAGTTTCAGGAGCACCAGCGAAAGATTACTTCGAATTCGGTGCTCCGACTATAGCATTCTCTATATAGTTGACCTTTTAGGAAAATGCCTATGGTTTGGCTAGTTGGAGTCTCGTAGTTGTAAAACTTTTCCACCTAACATACTAACATACACACTGACTGTGGCTGTGAACCTATCATGGAAGAATACTTAATACATGAATATCTTACAGTTAGTTAATGGAGACACCAAAGATCCATCATCATCACTCAAAAATGTTGTAACTGATGAGTCTCCATGACTAATCCATATCTTATAGTGTTATTCTAAAGATAACGTTAAATACTTGGAAAATGTCAAAATGTCCAGCGTCCAGGGAAAAGCTGTTTGTTCCACTGGCGCCCCAATTATTTACTTTACCGTCCTCCCATTACCATTAACATTATCACGCCATTCATATAAAGTGGAATCTTGTGTTGAGATCAATAAATCAAAATATACCAATACGTTGACAGAAAAGTGGTTCCGATTTTGTAGAATCATATTATAATGACTTGTTTTGTAATTTGTATTATGAGTCTCGCATATTGAGACCAAATCAGGCTCCAGTCCCATCCCATTTACAAAATTCTGTGGACCATCAAATAATTTTGTCAAGATTTTGAGGAAGGATATGTAATTGTAAACTTGAGATTTGTTTAAAACACCCTTAATGCATCTCAGATTCAGATCTTATCTTAAGGTTTCAGGCCACTAAATTAATTAATTTGGAAATTTGCACTTCAATTTTTGATGCGTTTGTAAATAGCGACAGAATGTATTTTGCATAATTAGGACTCTAAACTATCCAAAGTAAAGTCAAGTCAACAGGCTCACACTTTTATATGTTTATTCGAACCTAAATCCCAAAATGTACTAATTTGCTTAAATCGAATTCCAATTGTTATCCAGAACTTACTCCTACACTACAGTTATCCCCCACATGGATCAATGACATTTTAATTTTAATTCAAAGGGGATCGGTGTCCACTTAAAAAGGGTTCACAAAAGACTTGCCGACACTTTTATAAAAATGTAAATTGGTATTTACTTATGGTCCATGTTTTGTAACCGTATACCTCAACATGATTCTCCCATTACAACCCTCATGATCATGAATGATGAAATTAATGTATTCTCATCTTCAAAAGTGCAAATATTCATGTTGTTCTCATCTCATCTCAGGTTGCCTTTGTCATTTTAGTCAAGTTGGGATAATGGGGCTTTTATAAAGACAAATATGCTTTCAAACAAAAATATTTCATTTTATGAATTTTGATCCCCTTACTTCCTCATCTCTTGAGTAATTTTACTTGTTTAGCAAATAAAACAAATATATGATTTTATTTACTAGAAAACAGGTGTGACGCTGTGTAAGTGAGTGATGGAATGAGTTCTTTGTAAATGTATAATATCCTCAAAAATCACATGGATGGATGATGTTGTTGATGTGTGATTTTAGCTAGCTCGATGAAAATATAAGAATTATAGTATTAGTAGATGGATATGGATGCGGGATTCCTCTTTTCTGTCGGTAAACTGTGCCTCTCTCAAAGGAAATTTGCCGACAAACCCCCAGCCCCAGCCTTACACACTTACCACTTTACACAATATAATAGGCCCAAGATAACAATAAAAATGCATACTCTGCTATTTTATTAAACAAGGTCTTTTTTTTGTTAAAAACACTCATATGAATGAGTCGAGAATGAAAAGATGTGGTGACAATTGCCAATTGTTATATTATTATAGTTTTCAAGAGGCAATTGGCAAATGCATTTTAATTTATATTTATGAAATGCAGTATTTGACTATACGATGCATGCTATACTGGATCTGGAATCTGGATGGCTTTAGTAAAGTCTCAAAAATGTATTCCAGATCATTTTGGTGCTAGATTTCTCACATATGTCGGATCAAATGGACAATGGTCTTATCAATTTTTTTTGTCTTGATGAGTGGACCACCAAATGAGGTTGTACTCGTACCTACCACGATCATAATTACAATCAAGCAAGATGTAGTTTAGGTAGTACTTTCTAACCCACCCAGTACAATGTGTATGGTTAATGATAAATGCCCTACCTATAATTTTTCGGATGTTTAATAGCATTTGTTGTCCCAAAAATGCGGTTCGAACTTTTAAATCTGGGCTCATATCATTTAAATGGTCTGAAATACTATATTTAATTGGCAGAACAAAAGAAGCTTTTCATTCCGAAAAATAACGCTTCTTCTTCAAGGTTTTTTTTAATAAAGAGAACCGCTTAGCCAACAATTTTCAAACTCCTGTGAGAAATCAGAGTCCCTGATTATCTAGCAATCATTGGCAATAAAATCGAACCCGCTGATTAACCAGAACCATCGCCCAATATTATAATTTATTCCATTGTAATTTGATACTGATGATATAGGATTTCAGGTTTGGATTTTTAGCTTTGGTCTCATAAATTATAATTATATTGCCTAACAACCTTAACTTATAATCTTTTTTACAAAAATTAGTAATCAGAGAATCCCTTTAACTGAAATATCGGTACAATCAATGACAATGGAAGTCTCTCCCAGCGGAATTGACCTTGGATGATCACGAATGAATATTCAGTTGTGGCTTATCTATTCTAAAATTTAGTTTCATTGTTATCTTCTTGCAAGAATGAATAGGAAGATTTCAGGTTCTGTTCTATCCCTTGCATTGTTGTAAAGGAGAACAATCAATTCAATGGTTGCGTTTGGTTGAAACTTTTTGTATCTTCAGTTCAGATACAGGTGTTAGAAAGACTTGGCAGGTGGTCCCTCATCCCACATCCAATTGTAATATTTTTATAAAATGAAAAATGTCTAATGGATATATAAGGAGAAGCAAAAGCATTTAGATTAGATTTCGAGTTAGAGAAGTTCAAGAGCAACCGAATAATAGCCCTCTGAAACAAGATTAAAAAACGGCTTTCTGAAATTGTACTTTACATTTAAAGGCAGGCAGTGAATTCGTCCGAAGGGAGAAATAGAGGATGGATGAGCTGTCCATGCCAAATTGAAATGAAAATCTTAAATCTATGTAGTTTCAATGGGTAAATTTGTATAATATGACGATTGTGTCTGTAGCCCTGCAATTAATGTTGATTGTAAAATCCTACAGATGAACGTTGATTTTGAATTATTCTTAAATTGTGGCTATTATATGATATATGGTCATGGTCATATGTAGTCTAAATTTTCTTAAGTATTTTCACTTGAGGTTAGGTGGCTATACCACTATCCGGATTAAGTTTTTTCTGTAAAACAACCTGTTTCAACGGTTTACTCTAACCTCGAAAATTACTATGATTCTCACTGGACCAGGACAATAATAACCAAAATCGTGTACTTGCTCTGAACCTGGATGAAAATGATGAAATGGTTTTTTTGAGTTCCTTTTCTTCCAGTAGACTGCTTGTACTCAAAGGCCCTTCTACCGACAAGCTCAGAATCAGTCAGGATTGAATCTTCTTGTAAATTCTACCTCTTGTAAATTCTAAATCTAAAATACTAAAATCTCCATCTCTTACACCATACAATCATGTAACAATGTAACACATTTATATATATACTACGCCTAGTGCTCCTCTACAATAATCAAGTAACAATGCATAGCATTATTTTCTTGAGTCTGGAGTATCAAATAGGGTCGGATCAGTCTAAAGGAATACAAGATCCGAAAAAGAAATTTAACATGGTCTGACTGAACCTCTAATAAATTCCTCACCTCATGGTTCAATAATAATAGGTTAGATTTTAGGAGGAGTGGACCTTTAAGGGTTCAAGACCCTTGACTAACAATAATCATAATATAGTCTGGTTTGACTGACTGAGACTCAACATTTATAAAATTTAAGAAAGAATGGCGGCGTTGGTTCTTTTTTAGCCCCTGTTCATCATAATAATGGGATGGATTGAAGTTTATTCATGTAAGTCACCATGGGTGTCCCACAGAAGACCTGAAAAAAATACTAGGCTTCGGGTAGTGTTAATCAAAAACCTTAAGAAGGACCCCGTCCATTTAACACTTTAGAAACATAAAAACATAAAGAAAGAGGTTTAATGGGCACCAAAAGTGTCAACTTTCACTCGTAAATAACATTGTATTGTGATCCTTAAGAAAAGAAGCCCTCTCTTCCTCCTTTTAATGTTTTAAAAATCTTAAGTAACCTGGAATGTAATGTAAAGTGTAATGTAACTATAGACTAAAATCATCAAGAAAGATACGGATAGTGATGATGATAAATAAAAATGTTTTGTCGGAAGAGAATCAAAGAGAATTGAACAAGAAGGGCAGCTGGATTAGCAGCAACAGCGGCTGGGATAATAATGGGCAATGGCTGATCTTGAAATTATGCATCTTTGTATCAAAGTTAACTAAAAAGCATAAAAGAGTTGAAGGGCAGGAAGGAATGAAGGGATTCATTACAACATAACAATCGAAAAAATACGGTAATAGTCTAGTGCTCACCTAAAAATTTTAAGTGATATTTTATGGCTAAATATTATATGTCCGAAAAAAATTAAAGATGGGAAATATATTGCAATTCTAACGCTATTCTGCTTATAACTTATTTTGTCTTCTTGTCTTTATAAAACAACATTTTTAGAGAAAACCTTTTATAGAGATGAAAAGCAAGGTTGGAAAAGAGAACTCTGTTTAATTTGGACAAGTATCGGCCCATCTTATGTGCAGGCTCGCTCTAATAATATCTGTATTAATTTGTGTTTGAGTCAAATTGTACTAATTAAGTGAAAAGGTGAATATAATTTTTATGCATCTTTGGATCTGACATAATAGGACAACAGTATATAGAAATTCTATGTTTGCCAAAGGTTGAAAAACCAACATGTGATTTTCAAAAATGTCTTCATACATATTCGTCATCTTGGCTCCACAAAAACGAATGGTTTTTAGAATCCTTTTAGCACTTTGTTGTTAACTTTAAAATTTTGATAGGGTGATATAACGATCTCTAGTTTTCAGAATCTCAAAATCTCGCTTGAATATGGACCTTCTCGATTTCTGAAGTTTGTTTTCAGATCTATTCAACTTTCATATGAAACGTCCTTTCTCTGATTTTGAGACCGAAAAGACAGTCACACATCTTGATCAGAGCTAAGATTATAAGATTTCTTTATAAGATTTCAGAATATAGTATATAAAACAGTTTCAGAAGGACTTGAAAGTGGCTTTTATTTTCATGGTAAACTTCTAAAAAATGCTTCGCAGTAATATAAGGCGTATAAAAGCCCAAAAATGTTTTTGATTCAGATGTGAAATGAAACGCAGAAATGTCTCAAGGCGTACTATTTAGAATGAGGATGAAATGGACTCGATATCGGAGACAGATTTTATTTTGGAATTATATACAATTCTGTAAGAAACACATATGGAACGCCAAATTTTACATAAATCTCATGTTACAACAATATATTTCACTTTAATCAAAATCAGCAATTGGAATTATTATTATTAATTATTACGAGTTTGCTATGGAACTCAAATGAGTCAATGCTTAAACTAAGGCTTCTATTCAAACACATTTAAATAAATGATTTCAATAAAAAAACAGACGAGAGCAATTGCTTCCAGAACAATTACAACATCAAACAAGGGCAATATATTAGACTTTAATGGTTGTGCCTTGAATGTGGTTTCTGTCATTGTAGAGTTAAGCTCGATGCCACATTTGAGGAATCCCTGAACTTATAATATAAGACATTCTCAGAAGAACAAATTTTTGTATGCTATTCGGAAGAATCCAAAAATTAGATCGTATCATTAACGGATCCTCTTGAACCACAATGGCCCTATTCGACCTAATCTTCTTTTGAAACAAAAACTCTTCCATGTCGATGTGGTGGCCGACAAATGCCGTTTTCTCACATTTTAAAATTTCAATTGCAACATCACTGGAGTGTTTGATGATTTTAATCCTGCGATGAAGGTCTTCAAGAACAGTAGTGTCACTCGGGCTGTGATCGCGTGCCCAAGTAATTGATGCGCTAACGTGTTCTTCAAAATATGAAAAGGCAGGTGGTTGGTATTTTCCCACCCAATATGACTCTTCCTCATTCGTTGGACTCACCAGTAGACTAAAATTCTTAAGCTGAACCAATTTCTTCCATGGAACATTTGGTTGAAGCGGTGCAATGATACCAGAAGTGATGATCCTTTTTATAAAACAAAGTTATGAAGAAAAAATAATATTGCAAAGCTATATGATTTAATTTTGAACGACAAAATTTTTAAAAAAACCTACCCTTTGTACCCATTCCCGAGGATGAGCGCAATGAAGATAAGGCTCATGAGCATTAATCTAGTTGCACGTTCGAGGCTCGATCTCGAAATAGCTCCAATGTCATTATCCAACATTGTTGCCAATGTAATCAGGATTGAATCAGTAAGAGCCGAAGGAATACCCTGACGCTTCTTTGCTCTTTCTCTGTGTGATTGCACAAATCTTGCAGCTACCAGCATAAGAGCAATGACGACAAGGACTACGAATAAAATGACCCATGTCGTAGAGTCAAAGGGACTTGAGTATACTCTCCAGTTCGGCTTCTGCTCCAGACCATCACATGTAGCGAAATGGTATCCAAATGACCTAATCATGTAGTGTTTTTCATTTCCATTTCGCCACTGCAAGGCCCCCAAGGCATTCTCACGTAGAGTAAATAAAGGAAGATAGCATTGCTCTTCAATCATGTCGTCAACTTGTTCTGAGATCTCCTTTGGAATCCCATCAAATAGAATTGCCGCAATAATGAAATGTATTAGATGGTCCAATTTTTTTCTTGAAAATGTCGCGTCCGATCTCAAAGCCAAATATTGGGTCAATGTAATAGAGAGATAGTGTTTTCTATATTTCGGCGATTTCAGGATTTTGCCGCCAATAGAGGATCGCCAGTAAGCATCAACAAATGCTATGCTTGATTTCCCTCCATATGTGAACTTATGTTCGGTCTTCAATATCACTGACTTGCAATCGACTCCAGGAGCACACATCACGTCATGGAAAGTAATATGAAACGATGTGTTGTAGCTGCACAGGAAACAAAGGTAGACGACTTTGTATTCGTGAAACTCAGGTGTCGAAATTGGGTTGATTACCAACAGAACAACTCGAACATTCAGATATGACACAACCGGAAGTAAAACACCAGTTAAATAATTTTTATCGTTTAATTCGAAATCCAAAGAAAGACCCGGAATCATCCTAGGTTGTTCAAAATCTTTTAACGACGAGTAAAATTCATTTGATCGAACGTCCAGGAACCATCCAAACCAATTGATAATTGGGGTTATACGTGTATGCCATGTGTACTGCGAGTACAATGCGAAACCCACATTCATGAGCAACCTATGAGATGGTGCGAGATAGGAATGAATGGCATCCTCATCGTTGAGAAAATTTAAACTAATTAAGACACTGCAGTCTAGATGCTTTCTGTGACCTCGGGGTAGGATATTATATTCAACGCTCATGGATGTATCCCGGAAAAAGGTAAGAACAATCGGACAGGTCGGAATTCCAAAATCAGGGGAAATTCTGAAAATGACAACGCTAAGGACACAGGTCTTGAAATCTTGAAGCCATTTATTCAGATTAAAAGTTTTTGGTTCGTCTGAGCTTTGAGTTGTGTGATGTATTAGCAGGATTATAATTAGAAGGGTACTTGCCTTCATTTTGAAAAGTCGGGTTAATTTTAAAAAAGTAATCGAGTCACTACGAGGTTAATTTCGTGAATAATTGTGAACATATGGAACAGAAATGCTACTTTTTCGAAAACAATTATTAGATTATAGAAATGTCCTCCATAATTAAATCGCTTTTAATGGATTTGCTATCCCCAATTTTTGTAATAAGTTAAGATAATTGAAACATGTGTGGTTTGGAATGTTACAATTTATATAGTGTGTTTGTATTTTCAAGGTACTAATGGGATCCCAATGCCATTTAGCTGAGTACTTTTTGTTTATTTGCTAAAACGATGAAAATTATGTATGTAATTATTATGTCACTAAAAAGTGGTCAAAAACTGATTGTCGACGAACAATGTTGCTTACCTTTACTTTAACAAATGGGCTTTCAATGACGTAATCTTTTTTATTTTCAATTTCAATTTTCGAGTTACAGTTCATAGTCGTTCCGCGGTAGACAAACGAAGGCGCATACAGCCTGCGTTAAAATTGGATCGTTCTCTAAAAACTAAAATTCAACAAATGTCCACCTCTAGGAAATTTTAGCTTCAGTATTAGTAATATATAATATTGTATCAAAAATCATGTCCAAAAGAAGGTTCACATCTCAAAAAGATCTCTTTGGACCTCGTCTCTCATTAGTGCCAGATAGAGGCGGGCCCCAATTAGTTTTTAACACCTTGACTTGAAACTTTTCTCCAGAAAACCTACCTTCATATTTATTAGGATTAGGAAGATCTGTCTATGTCTCTGATCTTGAACTGAAAAGAAGATTTCTCACCTCCAAGGATGAGGGCTTTTTGTCGGCTTTTACACAAGGCAAAACTCAAAATAATTTCCTCCCTGGACTTTATCACACATCGGAACATACTGTATGTATATCATGGACCATGGGTCCTCCTACTGATACATTACAACTCTTACACAAGTTTTCAGGTATTAAAGATTTTCAAAACTGTGTATTAAATCTCTCGGATGGGATAAAGGGGAAGGGGAGGGAGAAGAGTTTTTAAAAAGTTATTTTTTTGACATGAGTGGCATTAGGAAATCTTAAATGATTACTGATATTATTAGGCTTTTCTTGACCAAAAATTAAATTCATGTTTTGAACATTTTGAAAGATGGAGGAGGGATCGAAAACGTACAAAAGATCCCGACCTTCTGATAATCACCCGGGTAATTACCCATATATGGATACCCCATGATGGTTAGAAATGGAAAGAGTATATAAAATTCGTGTAATTCTGTGGTAAGATAAAAATTAAACTTTTGGTAGTGGCCTAAGGTTACAGTATCTGAGCAGGATAGAACATTTAAGTCAATTGTAGCTCGAATTTCGGCTAATTTTTTTCAAAAGCTCGAAAACGCTTGTAAGAGCAAGAACCGTGTTTGTGCCAAATTCTTGGCACAAACAAAATAATTTGCGTATAATTTAGCCCCATTCCGCCCATGCTTCCCTGAGCTACACCACTGATTTAAGAAAAATCATCTGTAGTGTAGACTCCAAAACGGACTTATTACACCTAATAGGGATCCTAATAATTTTTCATTGGAGGTTCAAATTAGTTTTTGAAAAGAAAAAGGCGTCAGGAAGACATGATGGCTTGTGGTCGATCTTGATTCTTGATGATGATGAGCAAAAGAAAAGGGTTTCACTCCATTCTCCATTCCATTTCATATATTTATGTCGGATGGAACGAATTGTTCTCTCTAAAACCTGGAGAGTCGAGTCACTCTCTCTCTCTCATCATAACATAACCTGCAATTAGGGAACAATTATTATGGCCACCACCACCCAAAAAAGGGCCCGCAACGCAATCCACAAAATGAACATCTATTAACATTGATAGTAGATGCTCGATGATTAAGAATGGCGGACGGACAACTGGAAAAATGTAAAAGAAAAAATCCCGAAAAAAAGAACCTGAGGAGCCGCCAACCGACATCATATAAAGTGAAAATGGACTTCAAAATTTACCCTGGTCAAAATCAAAGGTTCCTTACTTCAACCCATTGTGCTTCATGAAAACTTTGAAGGATTCTGAATTTCTGATTCTTACTAATGTGAATGGTAATAATGCCGACACCCTTTGTAAACCCTATCATTAACACTCACTATTGTAGACTACTCTGATCTGATCATTCATTCCGACTCATCTTCTTCATGATGATTTCCTAACAATAAGTTCTGTACAAATGACATGAACGAACATTAATGAATGTTCATGGACACGGACTGGAAGAAGAACCGGCTTCAGCGGACGGGCTTAGCATTAGGAAGGAGCGGGATGCGCCTTTTTAAATTTCCAAAGAAGGACGTGGACGACGACGGTAAAATCCCAAAGGGAGAAAAATTATAATGTTTTTAATGGACTCGTAATTGCTAAATGAATCCGATGCGGTATTTTCTATGAACGCATCAACCCAGACTCCCCCTTGATTTCAACTTTAAAATGAGCCGTTGCTTTGATTTTGTTTTAGCTTAGCTCGCTCTTGAATAATGACGTTGTATCCATTCCGTTCGGTGTGGCTTTTTACAAATTATATTAATTATTGGTACAATGCTAAAAAGAAAATTTGGTTTTTATAATTTTTAACTCAATGTACCATTTCTTAAAATTACATCTTTTAAATCCTATAGTTGTATGTAATTATGAAAACGTATGAGAGGTTTATAAATTTTAGTTCGATACGGCGATATTCAACTTTTGTAAAAAAAAAACGGACAAGAACCTCGAGAAGAATGAGAATAATATTTGTACATTGGAGTCTGTTGGGAAGTACAAAATTAAAAGTTGTAAACCAAAGCCATATGTTGGGCATATATAAACCTCACCTATTCTTTCGTAACAGTAACTGCCCTCATAATAAACTGCTTTAGTACAAAATATTAAACCTACGATCCTGATCCGATCATATTCCTAAGCAAAGTGAAGTAAGAAATCCTATCATTTTTTCCACTCGATATATTGTTCTAATGATGTCATTTTTGTCAAAAGTTTTACTTTCTCACATCTCACACCTACGATTAAGTTTCAAGTGGTCCGGTCCAGGTTGGAGAAAGTTCTTGAGAAGAAAATAAGATGAAATCACTTGTGACCTCTCTCCACTCGAATCAATGCTGAAATACAGAGACTGAGGATATGATATAAACCTGGTGATGTTAGAAAAAGTGTGATTCAGAAAAAAAATCAAAAAATCTATCGGTTTATCGTAACATGAGATTTTTCGGTTTGTTCGTTACATCTTGCATCTCCAATGAAACGGCAGCTTTGCTAATACTAACAGGTCATCATGAAGTTACGCCACAAAGAAGTTTATAGTAATGTTTTTCAAAAAATAAAATAATGACGTCACAAGGGGAGAAAAAACTTCAATCTTCAAATCATATTATTCTTCTCAGATTGACAGACAATAATAATATTGTCAATCTATTAAAGAAGATAAAAAAATTGGTCTATATATTTTTTAAATCAATTCCTCTAAATTATACCATCAAAGTCCAATGGCTGACATTATGAAAACGGATTAAAGATGCATGCATTTCAATTTGACGGGGTGATTTTCAAATTTGTGAAAAAATGGACAAAGACCTTGAGAAAAGTCAGAATACTTCACCCTAGTCGCTATGAAGTGCATTATTACTTTAACTCAACTCTGAATCTTATCTGGAAGCTTGTTCAAAATAAGTAGACACAAAGTTTTGACTTTCCTCGAGTTGGTCGGTAAATTGAACGTATTGGGAAGTACAAAACTAAATAGTGTTGTACCGAGGCCATGTCCAAAATATCTGTACTAAATTTACGATCCTGATCCGACCATGTTTCCCAGAAACATGAGATGTCAAGCCCTATCATTTTCCCACTCGACATCTTGTTCTAATGATGTCAATTTTGTAAAAAGTTTTACTTTATTCACCTACGATTAAGTTTCAGGTTGGTAAAAGTTCTTGAGTTGACAAATCTTGAAAAGAAAATAAGGTGAAATCACATGTGACCTTTCTCCAACCGAATCGGGACTGAAATACAGAAACTAGGATATAAATTAAACCTAGTGCTGTGAAAGAAAGTGTGATTCAGAAAAAAATCAAAACATCTAAACACAATGGTTTATTATGTAATGTGAGATTTTTTGATATGGTTGTTGCGTTCCCAGTGAACATACTATTTCTCTTATCAATGGTTCTACAAATACAATCAGGGCATCATGAAGTTAAGCCGTAGAAAAGTCTATATAGACCTTGTTCTAGAAAAATAAAATAATGATGTCTTGTCAAGAGGAGAAGAAACTTCAATCTTCAAATCATCTTTCTTCTCAAGAGAATTTTTTTTCGAACAGTACAAACTACAATACAATAAACTGTTAAACTCAGAGTGTAACGAAGGGGCGTAACGAAATAGTTAAATGACTTGGTAGATCACCCATAGATCACCCATAGATCATCCACAGATCACCCATAGATCACCCATAGATCATCCACAGATCACCCATAGATCACTCAT
>JAQIYE010000193.1:0-15515 GCA_034699765.1 Xenyllodes armatus
AATCAGAACGCGTAAAAATCTCCGAAACTCCGAATCTCCGAGACTCCGAGGAGAATCTGATTACCGCTAATGACTTTATATGAGAGGATTTGAGTACCTCCTTTGCTTTCCCAGATGTCCGACATGTCATGGACACCAGCAGTAGTGGACTCTTTTTGACCCTGACTCTAAAAGTTGATTCCTTAAAAGGACCAGAACCACATGTGCGTTTTTATATTTTCTCATATTTTAACATCACCAAAAATAACAAATGAGCTTTTTTTCAAACCACCTCTTTGCTGGACAAACTAAGGGTTCACAATGTCTCGGAATCTAAAGCAATACTATTTCCCGTTTTCTTTGAAATTGTTGAAACCATGAGAGGGCCTCCAAACAAAATCCTCAAAAAATCTAATCATATGAGCAATCAATCAATTTATTCCTCTTACCACAACTATTTTAACATTGACATACGTGTTTTACGCTCTTGAAAATTCTAAAATTTCGTGTTTCATCAAAAAAATTCCTGAACATGTCATACTTTGAAATGACGAGAGGAAACCGTCTAACGAAACCAAAGCTAAAAAGTTTAAAGTAAGAGCAATCAATCTTAAGATTTTCATGAATAAGTTTGACGCTTTCTTTTCTAACAAGCCCAATTAAGAAAATTCAAGGAATTTTAGAAGCAAACATGTGAAAATTATAGATTTTCGGCAGAATTTTACATTTTGGCAAAACGTTTTTATATTTTCGAGGTGGTGTCTCTTAAGGGTTCAATGGGCCATCTTTTTTTCTTGAGATAACCTAGATGGCTTTTAATTAGCATCTATTTTCATATTCCATGTTCCGAAAAGACATAATTTCTCCAAAGAATTTCCAATTGTCTCGTGAAGTGTTGGTCCGTCCATCTATTTTTACCCGGTTCGGTTGGTCCGTCCGTGTTGATTATCGGATCAGGGAAAGAAGCTGGTGGTTGTGGTGGTGGTGGTTATTGGTCCTCCTCCTGAACGTCTCGTTTCTATAGTTACTCGGATCCTAAAAGTTCATTTTCTCCCCTTTTGCTTTTGAACCCGGTCTCAATCAGTTAGGACGGATCAGAATTTCTGAATCTCTCGTCTCAAGCTCTCTTCCGTTCCTCCAAGATCCTTTTCTTCTTCTTTTTTCATTTTTGCTCCTGCGGACAGAAAAGATTTTCAGATCTTTCAGGTTTTAGGGCAAACAAACCTACAGCCGAAAAGAATGCTTCGATTTTTTCCCCTTTCTTTTTGTTTAAAAAAAGATGAAATGAAATGAAGAGAAGAACACAAAGGATAGGATCTCGGACCGGACTCAATAATAAAAGGTTGAAAGGAAAAAAAATAGAAAAAGACCAAAAAAGGTTTTCGGCAATGGGATTTTACTAGAATGATTCAGTTCAATTTTAAGGATCTCCGTAAAACTTCACTTCCATAATATCTCAAGAACTCGTGGGAGTTTATTTTGGAGTCTTTTGTCAGCTTTGAGAACCGAAATTCGGATCAAACTTTGGATTCTTGATTTTCTGAAAAATCTAAAAAGTGAATTTATCGGATAAGATCTCATCTGTGAAGCCTTATTAGACGCACGCATGTATTGTAGTAATACTCGTACACTTTTCATGATTAAAGACATTCTACCCGGATATATTTTATCTGATTAGAACGGTTTCTCAAAAATGCTTCTAATTTGACCTGGTTAGATTTTGCTAAAAAAAGCCTAAAGATTTATTAAGAACTTTTTGGACAAATTGTGAAAGGTGAAAACAACTGTGAAAGTGAATTGCATTACGATTTTGTTTTGAAGTTGTGTTATGTTATAAGGAAATATCACACAAGAATTTCCATTGGTAAGTCCTAAAAATAATGGTTTTAACTTCTTTTATCTTTTGCATGATTCTTGCAAAAATGACAGTTTTGATTTAGAGTTGCGTCATAATTTGACTTGCCGAATTTTATGATGAGGCCAAATTACATCTTTCTGTGGGAATACGAATGATTAGATTTTTTTTACAAAAGTAAACGGATTCTGCTGATCAATCATTTAATGAACTTTATAAAAATTGCATATTGCATAAACGGCTTCGTGTGTGTGTCGTGTCTCGATGATGGGAAATTAACGAGAATTACGTTTAGGACTAATGTTCAGCAGAGCTACGAAAATGGCTAAAAGTCTCAATTTCTTGTCGACAATATGCAAAAAAAAAGTTATTTTGACCTTCGACAAGACAATGACATTTACGCTATGTAAAACGTCGCCTTTATCTCAATGGACACGGCAAAATCTCTACAAATTGTTCTTTTAGTTAACGTTGATAACGGAATTCAAAAGTACCCCAAAAGGATTAACTCTTCTTCCACTCAAATTGGATTGTTTACTTTAAAAACTTTTAAGCTGTCTCAATTATCATACAGACTTGATCCAAATGTTATGATTATGATAATAACATGACCTATGACTCCAGTCATATTTTAATCCCTGGATGAATTTAGAGCCTTACCATTTAGCATAATAACATGGTACAAACCTTTGTCTCATTTTTAATCCTCACTGATATCTAGAGTCCATATGAGCTTTAGTTGTTTGGATCTTAAAAATAAAAAATCGTAACTTTAAGCAATTTCTCATTTTTTCCCGACTGATGGATTAACTAATTGGCGATGGTTAGTCCTTGAGAGATGAGCCTGGTCTTGTATGTATTTATAATGTACCATTTTATGTACTAGTTGGTCCGATCATTCCGATTCGTCAGTGATCTCATTTATTCATTCCATTGGATCCAGAGACAAGTCCCGAAATAAGCATTAGTCAACAATTAAAATGAGCGGATTTATAATTTACTCATCGATTTAGTGTTCCTGTAGTGGTCTAACGGTGATGAGATCAAATATCTAATTCATTTTGGCAGTTTTTAATAAAATTTCTTTTTAGACTTCTTTGACTAGGCAAGAGTTTAGAGTTTTTGTACAGAGCAAGTTAAATACGTCTGTTTTTCCCAAAACTTCAAAGACTGTTCACGTATTAATACAATTTTCATTGTTAAAATGAGAGTTAAAGTAAACAAGGCCAGTTCCACTAGAACTAGAGTGACTCGAACTTCGAACCCACCACGACTTGATGATGGGATCCTTGATATATTTACTCATAAGGACTTGGAGGAAATTCAATTGACAACATGTGGGTACTTACATTTTGGATTTTGTCTACATTCTTGTCCTCAGGTAAAACGGAGCCGGGCCAATGAGAGTTCAGAGGACTCTGAGTCCCTCAATGGACTTCCGAATTGTCCGGAATCGATGTAAGTCAATCTCATGTTACTTTGAATTTTACAAACGTTGGACATGACCTGATGCAGAGGGTGACCTATTATAGTTGACCTAACCAAGAGAGCATGTGATCTTAAAATGATTTCTAAATCCCTTTAATGGTCTAATTTCAAACCTTGCTTTTAGGAGACTTTTAACATGAGAAGTTTTTCTTTTTGTTTTGATTACAAAAGTTTCTTTAGGGAAAAGTTTTTTTGTGCATGAAAATTTTCTTTCTTTTCTTAGATTTCGAATATTTTCTTCTAAGCTGAGGGTCCATGCCCTCCCTCTTCTTATTTATTCAGAGCTCAGAGGAACTTTCCTTAAATGCTTCTCTGGAATTTATAGGCTAAAAGTTAAAATCCTTTAAGAAATTTTTTAGCTCTTCATATATACCAATTGTCTAATATTAGTAATGTTTCCCATCACTGAGCAGAGGATTTGTAGGGTAGAGATCTGGGGCTGATGATCTTGAAACAGAGAGCAAGGTCCCTTTTTCGTCCCTATGAGACCTCTCGGGTCATGAGCCGAGTCCTATAGTCTTTAACTTGAATAGGTAGCAGTCGGACTCAGAAACACATTTAAGTCTGGTTTGAAAAATTCAAACCGTTGTTGTTTTTGAATTGTTTGAAGCGATTGCGAGTCCGAGTCTAGGTCTTCTAAGGGAACATTGTTGTTCTACTTTGTCAAGGGTTATACCCACACCAACTACTTAACTCTTTGTTCGAACAAGATCGGAAAGGACAAGGACCCTTGGGAAATTGTTGTTATTAGTACATATGGGCCCCATATGGGAAATCAAGTTTTCAATCAGTTGTTTTATTTAATATGTTCCAGGGAGGCTCTCAAATAAAATTAAAACATTGATAGACCACTAAATCTTCCTACTATTAAATTTTGATTCGAATTTAAAACATCTGAGTTATTAGTTTAGTGTATGGGATCCCCATTTCAAATTTCAGTATTAGCGTTTCGACGCTATTCAAATTCATAAGCGTTGTAAACTTTTTATAAGATTGAAAAACAAATTTTTGAAAATGAAAATTGTTAATCTTGATCAAATTAAAAATTAGAGCCCACAACATGTATTAATCCGGGTAGTACAGTTGCCCTTTTTTTGGAGGAAGGCTGACTGAGCCCTTCAAGACCCTTGACACAAAAAATAGTAAGTATGGTCATGTCATTAATTGCCATAAGTTTATTTCTGTGCTTTTTTTCTTGGAGTCCCGTCCCAGTAGTAGTTCCAGGTCACCTAAAGGATAGGGGACGTTCTGTTCTTATATTTTTCTTGACATTTTTGAGGGGGAGGAAAGAAAGTGTCCATGAGTGAGGGTCACAAAGTGGTTGTTTTGTTGGGATGGTTTGGTACTTGAACCCAAATGAATTTAAGTCTCATCCCTTTTGTCCCTTTAGAGTTGTGATGAGAAAACACTTATTATAGTCATATTGAACCAAACAAAAAATATTTTAGAACACAAGAGAATAAATGCACTTTCAGTTTCATTTTTTGACCCTTTAAAAGTACACATGCATGACCAAATATGGGCTGACCATGAAAAATTACTGCGAATCGCCTTTTTGTCCAATGTGATCTTCGCTTTGTAAAATGAAGCAGGTTTATTCTTCCGTATTTGTACTTAAGAATCCTTGTATCTTTGTGTGAATTCTTGTGGCATTAATTTGTCACAAAATTCTTTAAAAATTTCTTATTTCCGCTTGATGGCAAATACGAAATACTATAAATTTAACATGGGAAAGACCACCCACATGATTTTACTTTGAACAAGTTTACGAAAAGTAAACCCTTAGAAAAAACTTGAGTTAGACAGATGAAAATGAAAAATCAATATGACCTCTTGACCATCACTGACCTTTCCTTGCTAAAGTATTTCCTTTATTATTCCACAGAGTCGACAAGGACACAAGTCCACAAGCCTGTTCTGGAGATTCTCCAACAAATCAAGAGCATCTAATAAGAGTAGGACCTGAACCAGGTTACAACCCTCATCAGGATCTGTCATTGACCCATCATCATTCAAATCATTCTCAATGGAACCCAAGTGGTGGTCATCCAAATCATTTACATAGCACGACCATGGGTCTAAGCTCCGAGTTACCCTCGAGTTCAAACGGTTAGTTTCTTGGACTTTTCCAATATATTCCAATGATCTATTTTCGCTATTAAGGTAAAGGGACTTTTGTGTTTACTAACCAAAACTTGTCGAGACAATTTCTTACATTTCCAAAAAAAGCATAAATATGGGGCATTTTACTTCATGAAAACCTTGTGACCTTTAAAAGTGCTATTCTTACAACTAGAGGCTCGTCTTAGCAATGGCCTCCATTTTTGGGAACTGATCTGGATGTATAGAAAATTCTCAATCAAAACAGACGTGGGAATCGAAGGGTGACCACCATTATCCTCATTATGGAGATGTGATGATGATGAGTGATCTGATCACCCACTGCCTTGCGACTGTTGCCATTAACCATTAGCTTGTCCTTATTTATGTTTTTGACCATTTTTTCTCCAGGTGATGTGAAGGTTGATGTTGTGAGTGGGAACGGTGGTGGTGGTGGAGGGGGAAAGCCCTCATCATCCTCGGATAATCACCACGGGGAGTCGCCATTTTCAAACTCGGACTCTGTTGGATCCTTTTCGGACAAACCATCCCTGGGGTCGTCTTCCTCAGCCGCGACTGACTTTAGTTCAGCCTATTCTCAACTTTATCAAAGGTAAGTTGATAATTATAGTTGGGAAAATGTATCATTTATTCAGAGGAGAGGCAGGGGTAAATTGCAAAAAAAGACAGGATGGTCCTGAACAACGTCCCCCTTGGTTTTCCTGGATGAAATCTCTCATCAAAATGACATGGTTCATTAAATCCTCGAGGAATTGGGGGGAGAAATGGACCTAACAAGGAGACGTGACCATTGTTGTTTTTGTGATCTGAATGATATTTGTGGACTTAATTTGCTCCCCTTCATTTTCGACTTTGGAGCTTTAATTATTAATGGATAAAATAATTTAGAAAATGAAATTATGAGGAAATTAATGAGATGGATCACTGATTGTGTTGTGAGTTGGTGCATTTACCTGCATTACACGAGGGCAAGTCGAATTTTGAAGAAAATTGAATTTGTTTTTCAATTGTAATATTTTATGAGGTTTGAGATCAGTTTCAGTTTAATAAGGGAGTTAACCAAATATAATGAGATTGTCAAATACTTTTTCCCCTGAGCTGAGATTTGATTTTTGAGTAATGAGATGACATTTCATGCACTATTGGTATATAACCAACGTGGTGAGGGTGATTCTATGAACTATGAAGTTTACAGATTTTTGCTTTCTCTTCTCAAATATCAAATTTAAAATGTATGAACTTATTATCCAACCTCGAAGGTTGTATGTATATGTAGGGATATAGTCATGCCTTTCACTACTTTTCTACTGCTCCAGGGACGATTGTTCATCTCGAGTCTCATCTCATCCCGAAAATTCCATTTTTTTCAATTTTGAGGTTTTTATAATTTCAAAAAGAAAAAGACATTTTCAAAATCAAGTGGAACCCTTGTGTCTTGTCTTCTTGATTTCAAAATCCTGAACTCCGAACATATTTTACAATGCCTACCTTATTACCCGGGTATTATTACTCAGCCTTGTAGAAAATTGGGGATATTGTATCTAACCAGTGATCTATATGGAATAGATTCTTTCAGAAAAAAAACAACAAATTATTTACCGATAAAGTACCTGCCCTCCAGGCCTGCGGTGATTCAGGTACCTCATCTAATTCAGCCCCATCTACATAGTTCATACAATTACATATCTAATCATGAAATCTGATCTTTGGATCCTCCTTGATCCTTATTTTCTTCTGGCTTCATTATCCACACCAAATATCGCAAATAACAAGGGGGATGTTCATATCCAGATGATCTCTCCGAATTTTGGATCAGACCAAAAAATGTCACTATAGACAAGCTCTCTGAGTTAGGGAACATTTTAATAAAATCGTGATGTTACTGGAGCTGGATCTTGACTAGAGCTTGGATACATATAGTGAAAACATGCCAAATTTCTTGTCGATTATTAATAAAAAAATACTTGTTTTACCAAAATGTATTCTCAATATGCGTTTTTCAGTGGGATGGGTGGGTACAGTGGTGGTTCCTACTTGCAAAATTCTTCATTTTACAATGGAGGTCAGGGTTACCATCCATCTGCTGCGACTGCTGTCCTTTCCCAACCCTACACTGGTAAGTTTTACATACAACTTTGAATGCTTGTGTCCAGTAGTTGATTTAAGGGGTCCTTTACTAGTGTACCTTTGCCTTTATACCCATAATATTATTATTATTCGGATTATATTCAAAATGTCAACGCTCTCAGGAGGTTGTCTCCTTGATCCTCCTGAACCCCAACTGGGAGTCTGGTGTGGATAAGCTTGGTAATGATGATGACCCCCCTCCTCCATATCTATCATCCTTTTAAGGGAATCCCCGTGAGTCTTTGACCATTGTTGTTGTTAAGGATGTAGGAGCCCTTTTTGATCCGAGGACGGACTGAATGAAAATTCCTACATGTCCAATTCCATTGTCATCAAACATAACAAAGGCCCATCATGGCATAATCATAACGTGAACCCGTATTTTTAAAATGAAAACCAACAATGGTATCTAGAGAATCCAAATATTCAATCCAATGGTCCAGTCCCAAAGTTTTAACAAAGGGTATAGGGTCCTCAGATAAAAAAGAGCATGAACATAATAATGAATAGTAAAAGACTCGGATCCGACAATATTAACTACCAAAATATTGGAATGAATAAAAGTTTATGAATACATGGGAAGGGCCCACTTGACATAAAATGAAGTGGTCCATTATGTGGAGGCCCTTAACGTGTTGTTAAAAGGTACTACAATCTACAATAAAAGGGGGCTCAATGGCCGATCTGGGTTCAAATGATTCACTCCCAAAAAGACTAACTCTCAAGTCTCGGGTCGAGGACTTGGACCAGCTACCGGCTGAGCTTGTATTTTAAAATTTTTACAAAAACGGTGGAGGGGATTTGACAGGGCCAAAAAGAGCCCCATTGTCCTTTTTGACATAATGATGCTTGTAATAATCATCATTCATTGAATGAGTGAAGGAGATTACTCCACCCGGTCCCTGTCCTAAAATTTCCAATGCTGTAGGAACTATACATCCAAAGAAAATCGAAACCTTTAGGATTTTCGATTTTTGGTCAAGGTCAGATTTTAAGATAGGTAGAGATTTTTGGATGGTCAAGGTCAAAAAATGCTGGTGTTAGATTTGCAATGTGAAATCCCGACATATCGATATCGTATAAATATTGTCAATTCTCAACACTTCAATCCCACAAGAATTTCCAATTTTTCACAAAGTCTTGACTGGAAAATGTAAGCGTCATTTATTTTAGTAGAATCATAATAACCCAAATGCCCTATGACCTACAACATGTTTTACTCGTTTGATTCAGAAGTCTCATCGGATTGTCTTTTTAAGCTTCTTTTGAGCTTTCTCCAATAATAGGTTGTTGAAATCCCAAAGATTTGTGAATGTAAAAGTAAGGGTCTTGTCTCCCATTAATTCCAGCGATGCTTTTGTATAATGTTAGCTGGAATATAAAGGAATAACACGGTATATGAGGACTGGGACAAGAAACATATTGTTCTTCCAGACCCAAACAACGAGGATGATTATTTTGTAAACTTTGAGGATCCCTCAACCTCAACTAAAAGACGAATGTTCATTTATTTCCGGTTCTAATTCCAAACAAACCCAATTATGCAAAAAAATACTTGCGAAATATCTACTAGTAATAAGACGGAGGACGTCGCTTCGCACTTCAAAGAAAAACTGAACTGATTTGTTGAAAAATTATGATTATTTTTACAGCTCGAGGACAATGTAAAACTGGGTCACCCTCCTCATCATCCCCGTACTTATATTCAGGAGGATCATTCCCGGGGTCTGGTCCAGGGTCAGCCCTTGGGAGTAGCGGTGGAGGTGCTGGGATCTCATCAGGGAGTTCATATCCAGGACCCTCAGGTTCAAACTCTTCAATCGTATACGGAAATTATGGTTCACATCAACTCTCAAGCTCATCTTACAGTAGTCCCTCTGAGTACCATCATCCAGGGTCACCACACCATCATCACCCTCATCATCATTCCATAACCCCAACTCATGTCAATCCACATCATCAACACTTACCCCCGACCCATCATCACCTTCAGTACCATCCTCATCATATAGCCAATAATAATGGGGGTGGTGGTGGGGGTGGGTCAGGGGTCACATCCTTTCAACCCTGTTCTTCTCCAGCAGCCACTGCATCCTCAGCATCAAATGCTGCTGCGGCTGCAGCAGCAGCAGCGTACTATGGCCATTCAGCAGCAGCGGTTGCTGCAGCCGCTGCCTCATCTTACTACTATACCAATAACAATTCCAATAGTTCACCACCTTCCTCAGGTTCAATTGGACTTGGTGGGACTTGTGGTGGAGGTAATGGAGGCCTGTCTGGTTCTGGAGTTCCTTCAGCGTCATCTCCCATTTCGTCATCTCACCTTCCGTACCCGCAAGTCCTCAGCCCAACAACCCCTCCATCCATTCCAGGTAAAATTTAGAATTTCACAATTTCTTCGGTATAGAAGCACGCCTTAAGAAATACGGTGAACGCTTTGTTTGTGCTGTGTGCCAGAACACTACGAACTTTAAAAACAAGTTTTAGCTTGTAAACTTTTTTAATTAGATGGGACTTCAATTATCTGGGTTCTCTAATTGTCAATTTTCCTTAGTTCAATTTTGTTTGCTTTTTATTACAAGGATTTACTTTGAGGTTGATCAAATTTGCAAAATTAATTTAACAATATTTACTCTTCGAACTAAAAATTCTTCTTTGTTTATTTTTGATGAACTTTTAGGTTATCTTCCAGGTTCATCAAGTCCAGGCTCACCCTCATCCCCACCTGTAAAGGAGCCCAAGGGTAGACGAGGTAAAAAGTTCATTCTGGAAATTAATTCTCTTCTACCATAACAAAAACAGTTCTAAATCGATTCGTTTCCTTTCCTCTCATGAAATTGGATATGACCTTTTTAAATTAAAAGTAAAATTACATTTGGTAGTTCCAAGGACAGGAGCCGGAAGGGGACGAAGACCAAATCCTTCACCAGATCCTGAACATAATTTGGATCGTGTGTTTATTTGGGACCTTGACGAGACGATAATCATTTTCCATTCACTCCTCAGTGGTCAATATGCTCAACGATTTAGAAAGGTATTGTATATTTTACATGAATGATGTAATGGCGATTTTATTGAAACTTTTTATGGATAAAATTTACTCAATCCCTATGAATTCATTTTCAATTGTTTTTCCAGGATGAGAGCCGTACTCAAAGTCTTGGTGCTGCAATGGAAGAGTTTATATTCAACCTTGCTGACACACATTTCTTTTTTAATGATCTCGAGGTAGGTGAAAAGATTTTTCTAATTGTTGTAAACATAATGTCCGTAATTCATAAATTGCTCCGATATCGACGAATTACTCAATTCCAAGTTCCTAGCGCCCTGTGAACCCTATCCTCTGGGACGCACTCTGTTGAATCAGATTGTAGTTCTGTAGTTGTACCCACAAATTGAATCTAGTTTGGGATGGGTGAATCAAGGAGGGCTCTAAACAACTTTGTTGGTCTCTTTTAACAAAGAATATCAAAGGTTGACCTAAACAGTAGAAATGTAATGGAAAAGATTTCAACGACTTTGTTGTCGATCTAAAAAGCCACAACTTGGGATTTCAAAAAAAAATTGTATTTTATTTAAATATTGAAATTGTAGTTGCATTTTGCCCACGGTAATATTTGATTGAGGCTGGGCTACACCAATAACGTATAGTTAAATATTGTAACATTTCATAATTAGAATTTACAAATTTCCAACAACCCATTCAATTTTTTGAAGGAGTTCATCTGAGGTTATGGTTCCCTTTTCATTGACACAGACTGGACCAAGAAGGGGTCCATATTTTGTCCCAAGTCCTTCAAACTCATCCTTAATTGTATTTATGACCTGGACCTTGTTCCCTTGAACTGTCTTGATACAGTCCGTGACCTTGTTCACAAGGGCTAGGATTGAGGGTAGAACAGCCTTGTTGGTCCTCTCAAGACAATGAAAGGCTGTACAGGAAAATCCAATTGTTGCTAAATTGTGAATCGAACTTTTGAGGAGGTGAAGCTCAAACCCAAGGGCTCTTGTCTCCTTGACTCGATTGTAACCATCGTTCAACATTGATACGGCTGATTTTGTTAGCTCGGCTGCGGTCAAATCCGCTCCAGATATATGTAGATGCTGTAGAATTAATAGACACGAAAGGATTATCCAGCCGGATGTGGGAACTTTGACAAAAGAGGGCATCCTATGGATTCTTGTGCGAAACGGACAAAACTTTTAAACTGTAACTTATTCAGATTTAAAATGAAAAATGACTTAGATTTAGCGAGGAGGCATCGTTATTCATATGGGTAGTTCATATAATCGTTTTTGAATAAATTTTTCTATTGCCTATTGTTTTGTTTATCGTGATTCGTAATCCTTAAAAAATTTAGAACCTGACACTAGGAACTCGTAAATATAAAGTGAGTCACAATTAAGTGTTCAAAGTAATAGAAACGGAAGGCTTACAACATGCCCGTACCGTGTATCCTTTTTTCATACACTGGGACTGGGAGTTACTAATACATAGCTGCAGTCTATAAACTGACCTTAATAAAAAAACATTTTTTGAAACCACATCTCACCGATGCGATACTCGATGCATCCCTATTTCAAGGAATTCTTCAAGTTTTAAAATATTTACGAGTTTGTTAATATCCAGTTAATGTTTTTAGCTTATCAATTACTCGAGGCCTTATAATTGTTTTCTGACAACAAGGGCATAATTCACTTAAAAGGATGCTTAATCGGAGACCTTGCTTTAACGATGACAAAAAAAAAACATAAAGATTTAATTGGTGCTAAGGATAAGCAATAGTAATTCCATTGACAACCCCATTTATTGTTGGTCTTAATTCCCGAAATCTACAACTAAAATAACTCATTCTTAATCCTTGTCCGAACTTTTAACCCGACATTTTGGTTTATCGTCACAATATCATTTTCAAAGCGGAGTCAAACGATCAAGCAAAAAATGCATTAAAATAGAAACAATAAATACGAGCCCTTTCAAATTGGTACTTAAATTAAGATTTAGTAGAGATGACAAATTTAAAGCTTATTGGAATTATATAGTATTTTCCGGTGGCCCGAGCGAGCCTTTGATTAGAAGCTGGGAAATGATTTTTATTTCAGCTTTGAGTCCGACGATTCATTTTTAATTTTCAAAAATGTATTTAAATCTAAAAGCCATATTGTTAGGACCAACAGCTCTGAGATTAAGTCAGGAAATGACAGAGCTCAAATGTCGCCATTCATCAAATCTGTACATTGTTCAAATTGTTATTGTAATCTTAAAAGAGCCTTGACTTATTTGACCCCACATGAGCATGATGACAAACCCTACTTACGTGCTTGTTTGTTAAATTCTATTCTATTATTATAAATCATTTTAAACTCTACAGGAGTGTGACCAAGTACACATTGATGACGTGTCCTCGGATGACAATGGACAAGACCTTAGGTGAGTAATTACTTTTAACGACACTTATGTAGCCAAGATTACATAAACAACAACAATTACATTGGATTAATTGTAATTTGTTTACCCTTGAGCCTCTCTACCATGTTATGCATTTAAAATACAAGGGTTCAGTGAAAATTCTCAGAGTTAGGTTCAGAATTTGAACGGGCCACTTAGACTTAAGTACCCTTGTGATGCTGATAGAGAGGTTAATATATTTGACAGTTGATGATGTAAGAATAATTTAGGCTTCCTCTTCCTGGTTTTAATATTATTCTGGGCGCATATATCTAACTACGATTTTTGTAAATTTAAGCCCATTTTATCCCCACTATAATATCATGACATCAACATGGATTGGGATTGGGGCCAAATGATTTGGTCACCAAACAAGATAAATGCAATTGAAAAATAATGGTTAAAGAATACATTTTAATAAGGATTTCCATCTTTTGTTTTAGCACCTACGACTTCTCATCAGATGGTTTCAAGTCAGCAACGACAAATGGTGGAATTTGTCTAACAACTGGAGTTCGAGGTGGGGTGGACTGGATGCGAAAGTTAGCCTTTCGCTACAGAAGAATCAAAGAAATGTATTCCCTTCATAGAAATTCTGTTCCAGGTTTGACAAATATTTTCAGAATTTTTGTAATTTGGCAAAATTGCTTGCTTCTGATATACCAAAGTTTTGAGATTGAGCTATTTAATAAGGAATTGCGGCTCTTTGGGCTTGGCTCATGTTCATTACAAAACCTTCTGCTATAATGATACAGGGCATAAAGAGACACTTGAAGTTATGCATTGTTTGATGAATTTGAATGTTTCACACCTTGACACAAAATTACTCGGGTCTCCACTGCAAACAAAGGAGTAGCAGTAAATAAAAGGCCTTGTTCCTATTATTGCAACAACTCCTTAAACTATACGTGACATTTATTATGATTTTCTCACAAATGTTTTTAGATGCGAACAATCAGTCCCACTTGAAATCTTGAAAGGAATGGGCAAGTGGCAAGTGTGTGTCCTGTCATGTTATATTGTTTTGTAATGTCAATCAGTTGTTTATAAAAAGAGGCTTATTCCCATTTCCTTTTCCTCCTTTTAATTCACCATGAAGGGGAAAAAATAATGGTGACAATGGGAAATGCTCTCAATCGATATATTGAATTCAGTAGTCAGTCCTTAAATGAACCAGTCAATTCCATTGTTTATGCCTGCTATGATACCACTGGCGTTTTCCTCATGAGTCCGAGTCACGGAGTCACTCGTCACTGGGCTTTATATTTGAACAATTAGTCAGAGTCTCGCTAGTTTGGCCAATAATAATCAAAGTCGCCACTCATACATAAATTTAAGTTAAAGCCGACTCATTTGTGATAAATGCTAATCCTTCTCGATTGAGTGTGAAATCATCTAACAAAAAAAAATTTGCTGGCATTTCTTTTGGTTTTTCGTATCCTTTTGCATCAATTTCCAATATATTACACGCCTTTACTCAAAGGAATTATGATTCAGGTTGATCTGTTGCTGCTGGCCTGGCCTCCTGCCCTGAATCTGAATCTCACTTTCAATTTCAATTAATCAATGAAAACTCAAGTTAGCTAACTATAAGGGCCATGAGGCCAATATGATGAAATTCCGTTGTTGTTGTCGATCATGTATGTGGGACGGTGTGTGAAATACATTGTTGTATAGTATAAATTGAGGGCAGAAAGGAATGGTAATCTATAAAAATACACAATTAATAAAATCAACTTGAGGAACGGTTTTAATTAATTCTTTTGTTTTTGGCAGACACTTGCAAATTTGGGCAAATACAAATACATTAGGTAAACCTCTGAAAAAGTTACTGGCATTTCCATTTTGGGTGGTTAACTATTTAAACCACATACATTGCAGCTGATATAAAACACTAGTTAGGGGATTAAAGATCATTAAGGTCGGGTCATTGAAATGTATAAGATGAAATTTACAATTTCTTAGGTAGTTGTAGGAGGTACACACGTAGCACGATCTTTAATTACCGCAAAGGCTATAATTACTTTTGTCAAGTACACAAACATATTTGTTTTTTCCAAGCATTGGTTCAAGTTAAGTTGCCACATTGTCATTCATTGTCACCAACACAATCCTCAGATTGTCTTTGTCATTGCTATTAATTTTATTTCATGTTCTTGGTCCTTGTGAATTCATTCCTTTTTGCCATCAAACTCTTAATAAAATTCTTGAACTACTGGACGTGACATCTTGACTTGACACGGCCGGCCTTTACTTTTTCCTGATCCTGTCACCCAACCCATACCATTATTGTGAGAAGAACAAAAGATTTGGCAGTATTTTTGCAAGGGACTCATGAGGGTGCAGTGTGCATGTTAAATAAACCGCTATAAGCGGAGTGTAGTAGATGGTCTGCGATGGAGGAAAACGCTTGACCTTAACCCTTAATTGGGGTCATGCAAAGGTCAAATGTAATTTTGAACGTAAAAACGTTCTACGTAAACGTTTTAGGCATTT